>LBNU01023796.1:355393-368374 GCA_014162995.1 Artemisia annua
ATATGGGTGTGAAATCAATTATTTAAAGCATGAATCAGATAGAGAATCAAAAAGTAAAATCTGAATGTTAGCTCCTACTGGGGACGGTCCCGTAAATGGGGGGACGGTCCCTTATTGATGGAGGACCGCCAATCCAATAAAGTACCGCCGGCAGTTGGCGTCCTGATTGGCAGATGTGTTGTGATTTAAGTAACTTCCCATTTTTAAGGTTGAATTATTTTAGTCCATTTTCAAGTCAATTATGACAAATATCACAACATATTAACATAACTCAAAGCTTAATCATTCATTCATTCAATATGTGAAAATCATACAATGACACTCACAATTAGCACATAGTCCTAATACATCTCAAAAAGTAACTAGAAGTCCTATTTTCCTAGAACATGCTTGATCCACGACTTAATCCTCTTGTATTATTCATGTAGGGATGACTAGTTGGATGATGGTGATTGAGGTGGTGATGGAGCCGAGGATGGCATTGAGGCAAGAGGAGTTGGTTGAGTGTTTTGTTGAGAGAGGAGGTACTCAAGATATCCAAACATGTAGTGAAGTTCATCTCTAAGAGAAGAGATGAGATGGAAGTTATGACAACAACATGCACAACCAATGGTGTGGTTGTTCATAAAATTGTAATGAAGATAAGGTTCTATATTTGGGGATTGTGGTGGAGTGGATGGAGTGTTTTCCAAAGGACCATTTGGTGAAAGAGTTAGAGAGGTATTAGGTGGAGGTGGATGTGAGATCCTTAGAGGAGGAGACATGTTTCCAAGATAGGGTGAAAGGTTTTCAAGGAAATTTGGTAGTTGGGATGATAAGGCAATTTGTGGACTTGAAGAGTTTGATGTGTTGATGGAAGATGATGAGTTACTCACAAATGGTGTGCAAGCACCCGAACTAGAGTGAGTGAGTAAGAGTGATGAGTTTTTGATGAATGATGTGAATGGTGATGAATTAGGTCTTGATGAGGATGATGAAGTACCTTTGATGGAAAAAGTTTTGAGAGGTGCATTTGGTGTTTGAGAGGATGGACCATTTTGAGTGAGATTAATGGAGTTTGTTTGTGGTGATGTAAGATTGATTTTAGGCCTTTTGTTTGATAGGGACAAGGAGGTTGAAGGAGACCCCATTGTAAAAGATGATTATATGGAGGATGATGTGGGTGATGAAGATTATCATGAAGCATGGATGTTTAAATAATCAAGAGGGATTATGGAATGGGTAAAGCATGCATTAGGAAATTGTAAACACATGAAAATGTTTTGCTAATATAGGAAATGGTGGTGAAAATCACGCAATAGGGCACCAGGTTTGCAAGAAATGAGAACAGTGCAGGAACCCGTGACACAGGGCTGACGGTCCCTTTAATGCTGGACGGTTCGTTATCGTTAAGGGACCGCCACTTTGATAAGGGACCGCCGGCAGTAGAGTCTCAGGTTTCAACCCAGTTTTCCATTTCAGCAAACCTGCACCTACTGGCTGTTCAGGTGTAATACATAGCAGCATAAAACTTTATAAACCTATTTTAAGTGCTAGTTTAACGAGTAAGCATGCTATAACATTAATCCAATAATTATAACAGTCATACATTCATTCGATAGATCAAGTTTATAATTATACACACTAACAAATAATGATGGATTTTTGTTAGATGATACAACCATGAAAAGATCACCTAACACCATCAACAATGAGTTAACGAACATAGTAGCAATTATCCAATTATACATCACACAGTGTCTAGAAAGATCAAAACATGTTCCACAAACAAATGATACAATATAAGATGATAAACATTCACTTTTTCTTGCCCAATATTTTGCGAATTCCCTTTCCAATTGACTTCCATGCACCTCGACTCTCATCCCTTGTGTGATGTTGCATGTTCATGATTTGGGTTAGGCGAGCTGAAAAATTGTCAGGGTTCCGATCCTTAGGAGGAAGATCCTAAAAGACTTGGGGGTACCCGGATGGTAGGGAATTGACATAGGTGACCGGACTGGGGTACTGACACGTGAAGTTCCTTCATCATCAGACACATCATCGTCATCAATGGGATTAAATGATGATCTATACGCGAAGGAACTTAAACCTACTGACCTTCTTGACCTAGTCCTAAGTTCTGGTCCTACCGAACTTCTTGACCCGTAATCAGACCTAGTCCTACGTTCTAGATCTTGGGTTAAAGGAAACATGACAGGGTTAACCACATAATACTCAACATTTTTAAGGAGAGGGTAATGATGCATGACATGACGAAAAAGACGGGTTAAAAGCATACGGTATGGCAAGATCATAGGAGGTTTGCTACGGAAAAATTCCATTTTCTTGGCCATGTAATATGAAAGGTTATAGGGGACGATATGGGCAACACAAAAGAGTATGTGACTAAGACAAGCAGGGACGTGATCACGGTTTCCTCCATGACAGAAGACATTCTCGCGAATGATTTCAGTCATGGGTTTCATGTGATCAACAATTTCCTTCGTCAGGATTTGATTCTCACTGACGGGAACATGAGCCCCTCGGTACGGTCGATATTCAGGTTCATCTCTATCATTTTGAACTATGGATCTTATCTCTTTGGGAGATGGAGGAATGGTGGCGTATTTTCCATAAGAAGGAGAGCTCCTAGCAAGAGCATCAAGGCTCCATTCATGAGTGAATGTGCATTGTCCTTCAGTGGGAACGCCAAGGGCTTGACCGAATGCGGGAAGAGAATATGAAATCGTTTGATTTCNTCCTTCGTCAGGATTTGATTCTCACTGACGGGAACATGAGCCCCTCGGTACGGTCGATATTCAGGTTCATCTCTATCATTTTGAACTATGGATCTTATCTCTTTGGGAGATGGAGGAATGGTGGCGTATTTTCCATAAGAAGGAGAGCTCCTAGCAAGAGCATCAAGGCTCCATTCATGAGTGAATGTGCATTGTCCTTCAGTGGGAACGCCAAGGGCTTGACCGAATGCGGGAAGAGAATATGAAATCGTTTGATTTCGAATGGTGAAGTTAACATAAATTTCACCTTCAAGATTAGTAGTTAGGTTGAGAAGACTATAAAACTCAAGAACAAATTGTGGAACGATTTGCTCATCGATTCTATAGATGCAGTCAAGGTTGAAAAGTTCGAACATCGAGTTTAAATAGTTTATGTCGTTATAGTCTGTATAGACCCGACGACCCTCATGGAAATATCTAGTTTCAACGTTTTTAAAGGCTTCTTTGATGGCTGCTGGATAATAATCTGAGAGTTTAGGAATGTATTGACTTGTGTTTTGGTGGTTAAGGCCAATGGGTTTAGGCATGTTTCACCTATCAACAATAAATACATAATTAGCTAGAATCTAATATTGATTTGGTTTTTGACATGTTTTAAAACAAACTTTAATTATTTGGAATTAGTACTTGACTTCACTAGTAAAGTATGTATTAACAATGTGGGATTAGGAGGTTGTTTCAAAATCATTTTCCTATATGGAGATTATCATGTTTTTTAATATATCTTTGAAATTATATCCTCTTGACTAATATAAGTATTAATAAGTGTATCACTAGTAATGTATTATTAGGATTAGATAATGATCAAGTAAACAAAATTGATAACCCCCAAATCTAATGACATTAGCCCTAATTATGAAATGAAAATAGATTAGATAAAGATGACTTACAATTAGTGCACAAGAGTGATTAGTAGACTTGGGTTTGAAACTTTGAGCTTTTGTGGTAAAATCAAATGAGTTCTTCGTTGCCTTTTTAGTGATGAGAGTGGTATGAAAATTTGTTTGGCTGTGAACAAAAGAGGAAACCTTGTATAAGATAGAAAAGCCCAAACGGTCCCTTATCGATGAGGGACCGCCGGCAGAAGGTTGGCGTGTTTTTGATAGTTTTTGATGTTTTGGTTCTAAAGAAAGGTTTTTGGTAAGGGACCGTCTTAACATAGAACACTTGTAATTTTATTAGGACACTAATTAGACTCAATGCGCACGAGTGGGCTAAGGAATGGGTATGGAAAATGGTCGAGACAAAAGAGGTGGAAGAGTAGTGTGTGTGATGAGGTTCATGAACGGGACTTGAGTCGAGGAAGCTAGAAGTCACTCATGTAATATTTCAAGAAAAATCATAGAAGAGAACTAGAGAAAAAGATGAAGAGTGAAGCGAGTGTGCATCGTCTATAGTGATTGATTGATGCGAAATTCGTTATAAATAATGGTTGCGGTAAGACCATTATTTTTTCAAATAATTTGCTTGAATCCAAAGAAGGATAAGCATTTATACATAGCGTACAATACTCACAAAGCATATAGCACATAATAGCACACAAATATTATCTAGCATGCAAGCAAGTAATGATTAATCACATAATCACGTAAGCATATAGCAAACATACAAATAGTATGCATAATAGTCAAGGTTGTGAGAGAACTTACCTTGGCCTCTAGCTATCTTTAATAACACATTACCATAACATGTGTTGTACGTGATGCAAGACTAGATGAAACTCACTTGGCGAATCAACCTCTTGAATAGTTACACATTTAAGGTGGACATTCTCTTGACCTCTAGCTATCTTAACTCGCACATTGTCTACTTCATCGGTCGTCACTTCAAGACTTGTAGATTGGTACACCAACTAGGTTCCTTATGTGATTCTTTTCGGCAGTATTACCTACAACAAAAACATTTAAACTAGTAGTACATGAATCTACTTAAACTAAGTGTCTTTCTAGGAACATATTTTCATCATCTTTGGCTTGAACATTTCCTTGATGAAAGTTTAAAATATTTTACCACATATCATTAGCCACTTGACATAAACTTGTTTTATCAAACTCAATTTTTGGCAAAGTTTTATAAACCAATATTTTTGCTTCAATGTTTTGCAAAAGTTTCTTAAGAAATTTTGATTTTCGAAATCTATCCACATTGATTAAAAATTATCAAATGAAATGACATGCCAAAATCATGATAAATTGATTTCACATAACTTTCAAATTCATTTTTCCAAATGACAAAATTTTCATTTTCGAAAAATGGTGACTCATTCAAATAGATCCCTTCTAGATATCTTTTAGACTCCATATATCGATTTAAGTTTTAAAGTAAAGTATACTCTAAAGATCTTGATAACCTAGCTCTGATACCAATTGTGGAAACTAGAAAGGGGGGGGGTTGAATAGTTTCACCGTTTCTTTTTAGTTGCTAAAACGTTTCGCCGTTTTGATGTCCGATTAATATTCTTTTGCAAACTTGTCGGATTCTACTTGTTATGTGATATCAAGTTAACTACTAACAAACATAAACAAACAAGTAAAGTAAAGAGCAAGGAAAGAACACAACCAAGAGACGCAACGATTTATAGTAGTTCGGCACGAAGCTCACTCTTCGTCCTACTCCACTCCCCGAGTACCACACTCGAGAGTTATCAATCACTATATCAACACACTCCTTCAGGCAGAGCAATCCATACACAAGCTTACACGAGGTTTAACGACACTAAGCGGAATGTCGAGTTCTAATCGTAGCTAGAACCAATCTACTCCAAGGCCCACGTGGCCACACGAACAAGCACTCTTCTCCAACTTGGATCTTTACCCGATCCAAGCCTTCGCACAAATGACACACTTGGTTCTTCACCCGAACCAAGCCTTCACACATAGACACACTTGATTCTTCACCACCCGAACCAAGCCTTCACACAAGACTTACTTGGATCATCACCCGATCCAAGTCTTCACACAATGACTCGACTAAGTCCTAACCTACACACTAGGATATCACTCTCCTAACAAAAAATACATGAACTAATCTAGTTACAAGACTTCTTGGATCTACATCACCATCCAAGTTCACACAAATAACCCCATCCTTGACTCACACACAAGTCGGAAACATTGACAATATTTACAGAACCTATCACCGTAACACTTGTTACGTTTGTGTGTGGACACCTATAACATCTCGAATCTTCATCTATGTCGAGAGTTCTTCTCTTGCACTTGGCGGAAGAGGAAATCACTTATAAACATATACCGACATGTTATAGTGATCAAAAATGAAAGAAAAATAAAACTTGTGTGTGAAAAACCTTATTTTTTGAAGTGGAACAGTTCAGTATTTATACACGACAGGAGAGCCAGACAGTCCCTTAAATAGGTGACGGTCCTTTATCGCTAAGAGACCGCCAGCCACTTTGAGGGACCGTCCCGACAAACGCTCCCATTTTTGTCCTGACGTGGTGAAAACTTATCTGGTGAAAACTCAACTGTTTTGCGGGAAAAAATAGCTGTTATAAGTTTGAATTTTGAATATATTTTCTTAATAAAACATTTCCTTAAAAACACAAAAATACTTTTGTGAAAATATTTTGTCAAACTTAAAAATGTAAGTTTAAGGGAAAATAAAATTCTTTGATCACTTTACTAATGACGGAATAAAGTTTGTTCATACCTGAAGTGATGTTGTAGTAGCTACGTAGAAGAAACGAGTTTCCTCGATTAAAACTTATTAACCGTAACTTTACGTAACATGTCTTTATATTTTGTGATTATCAAAACACAAGAAGATCGAATAATGTGAATAACGTTTTTGACATTATTTGTATTAACACCATTATTATTGACGGTGTCACTTGGGAGTGCTCCCAATTCTTGGTTATTGAGAGCTTTCAACATGGTGTCTATTTTACTTTTCATCTCGTTTTTTTTGTTTGAAACCGGCTTCTAACTTGGTTAAACGAGCTTCTTGAGATGCCATAAAGTTAGACATTAATCCTTCAAAATTGTTAGAATTATGTTGAAAGTACGGTTCGAGGACGAACCGTTTGGTTGAAAACGATTAGGTGGGTTGGAGGAGTTATTTTGGGGTCCGTTTTGGTTTGGTTTCCAACTAAAGCTGGGGTGATTTCTCCAAGAGGGATTGTATGAATCACCATAAGGGTTTGGCTCGGGTTTGAAAGTGAACCACTTTTCTCCCGCTCCGTCGGTACGCGAGGATGCGTAATCCCCAAAAGCTTGTTCGGGGAGTTCCAAGCAATCACGAGTGTCGTGAGGACCACTACATAATTCGCATGAAGAAGTGATTTTGTTCACTTGGCTTGAAGGTATTGGAGCTTTGTAGGATTTCATGAGAAACTTGACTTGGTCTTCAAGTTTCATGATCCTATGGTCGAGAATGCTTGAATTATTCAAAGGCAAAGATATTGCCTTGACCGTTTTGTTCAAATCTCGGGGGTCATTCCAACATTCATTGTCATAGAGAGCAAGATCTTCTATGATTCCCCATGATTCTTCCGCATTCTTGTCACGTAGCTTGCCACCGGCCGCATGGTCAATGGTTTGCCTTGTGGATTGATTGACATGATCATAGAAAATTTGGACTTGAAGCCAAAGATCAATGCCATGGTGAGGGACTTTTTAGTGTAATTCCTTGAAACATGTCCATGCTTCATAAAGAGTTTCACCTTGAAATTGTTTGAAATTCAAGATGTCATTCCTTAGCTTGGTAGTTCTTCCCGGTGGGAAAAATTGAGCGAGGAAACGAGAGGTGAGATCATCCCAAGAGGTGATGGATCCCGCGGGTAAACGCTCAAGCCATTGACTAGCTTGGTCACGTAGAGAGAATTGGAAGAGACGCAACCGTGTCGTCTCTCGAGTGTCAACATCAAGGTCTATGGAATCAACGATTTTAATGAAGTCCTTGAGATGTTGGTTTGGATCTTCAGAACAAAGTCCATGGAATGCACATCCGCTTTGCACCAACTGGATGGTGTCGGATCGCAAGGGAGACACATTGGCTCCTTGGTTGAGCTCAATGGTGTTTCGATAGCCTTAGTGGCTAGGTCGGGAGTATTCTCATAAGGTACGTGCCCTAGGTGGTTTGGGTGGGTTTTGGTGATTTTGTTGTGGTGGGATGATGGGTTCTAAGATATTACCACCCTCCATGATGGCAGTTGATATGGATTACGAACAAAGGAACAAAGAAAAAGATAGACTAAAGAAATCTAATAAAATAAAAATAAAAATCTCACTTGATAGGAATCTAGTGAGTAGACCTAAATGAAAATAAAAATCAAACCTAAGCAATAACTATGCGCCGACAATGGTGCCAAAAACTTGATGCGAGGATTGCGGCCTCATAAAAGGTTTTACTTCTCAAGGGATCCTGAGAAGCTTGCAATCCTCCAGGTAGTGTACCTGATCGTTGTAGTGTAGTATAGGTATGTCCGAGGGATTGATCGTTCTCTAGGGTAATAGTGTCGTTAGGATTTGAAGTGTAAGTCAACTAGGTCTAAGGGTGAGGGATGATTCTTTTTATTATTTTTATATTTTATGAAAGCGGTAAAAATCTCGGTTTTTGGAAGAGTAGCCGGAATTAGTTGCTAGTCAACTAACCCAAAGCTACTAATTAAACTAAAAACAATAAAAATAAAATAACAAGAAAAGTAAAGTGGTGGACTTCTTATAGGGCGACAAACATGTTTACTTATATTTCATTACTCCCTAGTTATCTCTTGTTGATTTGTTGAATGTCATGATTGTTTAGTTGAAGCGTTGTATTCCTTAATACCAGTCGTGGGGGCGTGCACGTCCTTCCCCAACTCTATGAATATCTATTTCTTCTTATGATGACACGTTTAGTATCCTATCATAGAATCATCAACATCTACTCATGCATTAAATACAACGAATAAAACCGTAGTGCACATCTGATTACATTTCTTAAGACGTTCAAACTTGTTACACAAAGGAGGTTAGCCAGTTTTCTTAAGCCTAACGCGAGTCAATCAACTAAACAATAAACAACTTACCAACAATCAATAACTAGGTTTCATTAGATCTAAACAAACACTGAATAACCTAAGCTAGCATGTTAATGTAAAGAAAAGATAAACAATTAATCAAACAACACATAGACATACTGAATGATTAAAGGAAACTTATCTTCAATTGAACATGAAAGAAAAGAGGGTTTGAAAACCCTAAAAAAGCTGTAAAATTCGGACTAGGGTTTATGTCTCCAAAGTTGCATACCAATGAATGAAAAATCCAAAACTATATATAGATTTACATAGGTGATGGCGTCAGGTTATGAGTCCTGATGCCGTCATCTCACCGTCTCTAGGGTTTCGTCTTGCACAAGAATACCTTCTGACGTCGTCACGTATAAAACTCTCTGGGCCGTCTCTTGTTAATTTAGAACCAGACGTCCTACTTCCAATTGCACCTGACGCCGTCAGGTGTAAATTCTCCAAAAGTTCTCTGGAGCGTCACGTTATGATTTTTCCATCTTCATGATCTTCAAGTGACGACGTCAGCTAGTAATGCCTAACTCCGTCAGATATACTTTCCTGACATGGTTTCTTGACTTTGTCGTTTTCTTCACTTTTGAGCCTAAAAACGTCCAAAATGCTCCATATTCCAGAATTCACGTTCCAAGTACCTAAAATGAGAAAAGAAACGATTTGAGGCAATATTTGACCGTATATTTACGATTTAAGGCTCAAATAACCCATTAAAAGCGTATCAAATAAATCCTTATCAGTAACATATACATTTTAATTAATTTATGAGTTAACTACATTTTTGGTCCTTGTGGTTTGGTGCTTATTTCATTTTTGGTCTATTTTTTTCAAAAAAATTTGGTTTTAGTCCAAAACCGATAGTTTCGTTCCACTTTCGGTCCATTTTGATAACAAAGTTAGTTCAGTTAGTTAGTTAGTTAGTTAGTTCAAGTTATTGCAAGTTGTAACTTTCCTACTGATGCAATAATACGTCTTTTGTCCATAGCTAAACTTTATCTCTCAACTTATCTCTCACATATAAATTGATATCTATCTTTGATTTGTTACATGGTTTATACATATATTGCATCATATTCATTGTGTTTGAACTGTTAGCGAATTCAATCGTGGATAGAATCACCGAATTGGTTTCTTAGTATTAACTCAACATCTTCTATAAGCATTGTGCAATAAGTCTATAAGTATACAAACAAATGCAACAAAGAAATTGTGTGATTTATACATGTGTCTTAGTTGTTTAAGAAATTAAATTATGTGATTTTGTAAATGCTACAGACCCGAACACAACTTGACCCGAACCTATTTGATCCAACCCGATTTAACCTGAGTTCAAATAGGGTCGGGTTCGGATATGTTATTTTTAGCCTCAATCCAATTTGGACCTCACCCGTTTGACCCGAACCCGTCCAACCTGACCCGATTAATACCCCTACCTTTAAGTGCCAAAAGTTCACAAATACAACCAAATAATATGCACAAAAACGCGGATAAAACGAGTAAAATATGTACAAATTGAGCGTTATCATTTACCAAATTACCTAAGTGGATTTCTCCTACCAAAGGGCAATTCAAAGACAAACACTTGTAAATGGAAATAATCTAGTTAACTCTTTCGACCTTTTCCAACTAGTATACACATTCAAACAAGAGAAACAAACATAACATAACTCATGCACACAAGGATCTTTACATAAGCATGAAATTGTGAAAAAAACCAATCATAACTAAACAATCCTACATTGTATTAACATCATCCAAACAAACATAAAGGGTTAGCGAAGCATGGCAGATGAGTTCATAACTTCCTTAGGTAAATAAGTAGTAAAGAGAATCATACACCCCGGTTGTTTGGATACATGGATTGCACTAGTGTCACAAGGAAAAGCAAAACTAATACCAATCATCCATGTCCCAAAGCTATAACCTTCTCCTTGATTCTTCTTGAGACAAGTGGTGCTCTTGACTGAAATTTTTGAGAGAAAAACATAGCTTCGAAGATGGGGTGTAATGATATATTATTAAGTGAGTTAGGGTGGTAAAAATAGACTTACAAATTATTAGACACATGAAGTGCGACGTACTCCATCACAAAACCAATGCACTTCAGCTTTTTCTTGGCGCCAATGTTTCAAAAATACAGGGGAAGTGTGGCATACTTAGAATACAAGACCGACACACTTCCTTCATTTGGGTGTTTGGATTTGAACTTTAACGGGAGTTGACTTGGCCTTTATATTTGACCGTTGGAGCAAGTATGCCACACTTCTGATGGAAACTAGCGCATTTGGCTACATATGTATTCTACACTTAGTTTCTTTACACTATAGGCTAAAGTATGCACTTTTTGAGATAAGAACTTCCATTAGCTATTTCTTTCCGATTGCTTCTTCAAGTGAACCTGAAACGTATATTCATACATTTAGGTATCGAAAGTTCACAAGAAATGATAAGAAAAAAATGAATAATGTGACTAAATATATGTATAAATTAAGCGCTATCATAGATGATAGGGATGTCCTGATGACAAAGAAGGTGAAGCTGGAAATGTTAGGGATCACTGAAAAACAAAGCTAAACAAAACATGCGTATCTTTGTTTTTTGTATAAGTAATTTGTAACCCCTGAATAATAATGATCTTTTGTTTCATTGTGTCATTTTCATTCTTTAACTTTTAGTTCAGTTGGTAAAAAGAAATTGTTTTGCTTACTTACACTGAAAATCGCTAGGCTATAGTTTTATTCAAATAGGGGGAGATTGTTGGACCAATTTAGTGCCCAATGTCTAGGATTTGAATAGAAAATAACCTAAGTGTAAATAAAGTCCCTGAATCATAGAACATTCAGTGAGTCATCTTTAGAGTTATTCAGAGACTAAAGAAAGTCTCAGCACTTCCTAAGGTGGAACACAACAAGTGAAGTCCCTAAACCAAGAAAAAATATGATAGAGAGTCAATGAGTGATGATAATAGTTCACTGAATCTGTTGATCTCCTCAATTGTAAAGACAACCTCAACTTAAATACTTAAAAAAGTATCTAATCCTTGAAACAAATAGGCGAAAACTTTATTGAAAAGATAAGTAAAATCTACTTATTAAGAAAGTCAATAAAGTACAAGAGTTGCTACAAAAAGGAAAAATAATTGTCAGTAATGTACCCTAAAGTAAGGTTGGATGTGTCCCAATAATAGAAGCATTAAATGCAGTCTGGAACCAGTGTATTTTTGTAATTAGGTGCTTGGCATGCCGCTTATTACCAATGGGTATCAACATCGAGTTTGCCTATATAAAGGAATGTTGTAAATGGGTAAATACTTACCTAGTACAATTAATGTATTAACATTTACGAGAGCATTTACTCTTCCTAAACTAAGTTTCTGAACATCATCGGAGCCTAGCATAGTTCTCACTTAAACAAATAACCTTTGTTTGTGTTTAAGAAAGTGAGGAGATCACCAAACTTTGTCATCAACTTTGATTGTTATTCCATAAACAATCATAGTAAATTATTTTATTCATTCAAATAAGAATATAAACATTGAAAACTTTGTTATGGATTTATTAAACTGTTTGTGTATTATTGCTTTAAAAGTTTTAAACTAACATCAGATTAACATGAGAGTGGTTTAAGTTAATTCGTAAGTTATAATTACTCTAATTGGGAACAACATAAACTAACCGAAATTAGTGCTACTAAAGGGTTTGTGTCATAATGATACCTCATGTTGAGTGAGAAGCTTCCGAATGAAATGATTGTGGGTTCAAGTCTTGGTTAGGGCATGTAAGATAAATTCGTGGTGTTAATATTGTAAGATAGTTAAAATTCCCATTCTAAAAAAAAAAAAAAAAAAAAAAACCCTGAAACTAGTGCTTAGTGACAGAGCTAGGATTTTGGCACAGGTGGGCCAAAAATATTTTTCGCAAACAATTAAATGCAAACAATTAAACGGTTAGAGAACTATAATTTGGTGACTATGCTAATGAGACAAACTTTTTCGTACATATATATGCAACGGTAACTAATAAAAAAATACATATGACAACAATCGGACACAATGTTAGATAAAGAATATGATTTGCATTTGATTGTTTTATTTGCACACATTATTACACAAATGTTCAAATGATATCAATATGGTACAATTAAACTAGAATTCAGTCGAACCGAATCGAAACCAAACAC
>LBNU01023799.1:10379-24963 GCA_014162995.1 Artemisia annua
AGACTTTGGGTACTCTTTGGGATATTGTAACGGAAGGTGAGACCCTTGTGACACTTGGAATGTTCTTTTAGGATAATATAACGGGAGGTAAAAGTTATTTTCTTAAATGTGATATAGAACCTTTTAAAGGAGAAATTATTTATAAAGACACCTTAATATGACTTAAGGTCATTTCTATATGGGACTTCCTATAAATTCATAAAGACCACTTTTAAAGAACACCTCATGACAACCTTTATTAAAGATCACTTTTATAAATTTTATCTTTTGGAAGATCCTTGTTAAATAAACCTTTGTTATAAACCTTTTTGAATGAGGTTGTACTACGAATTTTTTTAAACAAGTGATGGGAACCTGCTAAAATGAACGTTTGTTTTAAACTCTCATTATGACCCTTTAATCATTAACTATGGGACTTTGGAGCTTGGAACATTGACCTTTGATACTGAACCTTTGATTTGAGCTCTGAATATGAAACTTGTCATTTGTAAACCTTGACATGAACCTTTGCTATCTGAACCTCCTGATTTGAACCTTCTGATTTGGACCTTTTGATATGACCTATGATATGGATTTCTGATATGATCTGATTATGATGACTTATGATCTGTGTCATTTATGATATACTGTTAACCTATTCTGTTGACCTATTCTAGTTTGACACCCGAGCCAAATTTATTTCACTAGGCATGGGGGTTCCATGTCCGTGTCAGTGATGCACCTCTGACATGACTCTAGGGCAGTAGAGTGATGTTCTGCCACGTCCTTTTGATTGGTCTGCATGTGAATGGGTAGGGGCGTATGGATGCATCCTAGATCTGTTTCTGTTATCTGTTATATGTATCTGGTGATTGATGCTGCGTGCATGCACGTCCTTCACATTTCTGGGAGCTAGCTACTCCACCCATATGAGGACACCCCTCATTATTTTCTGATTATATGAGAGGTCTCCCCTCTATATGATTATGAAGAGATATGATTATGATTATGATGAAGGCATTATTATGAAGGCATTATTATGAAGGCATTATATCTGTTTCTGGGCTCGTGGTTGATGACTAACCCTTACCTTACCTCTTATTACTATTTCATACTTACCTTTGATTACATTCTATTATTCCCTTTACACCTTATTCAGTATTCATTTTTGTTTCATTATTACTTCGTTGTTATATCTGTTCACTGGGCTTTTTAAGCTCAGCCGCATTTCTTTTCCTGCGGCAGGTTTAGTAGGAAGCTGGGTTTGTGGATGAGAGGTCTTATTTTGGACTTAGAAGACTTCACCCTGATTAGCTACTGGCTGGACTTAGAGATGATTAGAAGCATTTGTGCTTGGGCTTAGTTTAGTTTGTTGCCCTTTGTAGTTTGTACTTTGTTTAGTTTTCATTTGTAACCTTTGTATACTCTGTATTAGAAATGTATCTCCGTTCCGTTTGTGTTCTGATTTGACTCCATAATGTTACACTTTAGCCCTTCTCGGGTTGGGGTGTTACAGCCGCACTCACTTACTCAGAAAACGAAATTGTCACACCGATTTAAATTTCGCTCTCTATCTTTGAATGCGCACTCGTTCAATTGAAACTGATCCCATTTCACCTTTATCAGAACCTGAAAGAACTTTAAACAAAAGAAAACGTAACAACAAAAGAGTTCCTTTTTCTCAAAAAGACGAAAGACCCGAACAACCTCGTGTTCACCACACACCTGTTGACGATATCTCAAACTTCAGATTTTTCATCATATTAATCCAAATTTACGATCCAATGGATGACGCTGATAATGAACCTATGTGGGCTAACGATCGTATCATTGCACCTACTCCTGGACCAGCTATTACCATTCCTGAAACCGCAAATGAATTTGTAATCAAAGGAAATCACTTGAATCTTGTCAAAGGCAACCAATTGGATGGTCAAATTAAAACTGATCCTCACAAATACATTCATGAATTTCAGAGCGTATGCGATATGTTCAAATACGGAGCTACCGAAACTGAAGCGGTAAGACTCATGATGTTCCCTCTATCTTTAACAGGAGAAGCTAAAACATGGCTTGATGAACTCGACGAAGGAACCATTGAATCATGGGACGAACTTCGTACTGCTTTCGTTAGTAGATTTTTTCCACCATCTCTATTCGATAAACTTCTTGGAGAAATCCGAGGATTCTCACAACATGAACGTGAAAATCTCACCGAAGCCTGGCTTCGAATGAAAGAACTGCTAAGAAACTGTCATGGATACAGTTTGACAAAAGGCAATATAATCAAAATCTTTTACCACGGTCTTGATGAAATAACTCAAGAAGCTTTAAACGCTGCAGCCGGTGGTATATTTCTCTATAAACGCCAAATCAAGCGTATCAACTCCTTGAAGACAAAGTCTTACTTAAACTCGATTAGGCCAAAGAATAAAAACAAAAAACTTCTCTTTGTAAAACTGTTGCTTTCGCTGATGAAGGCAGTAGTAGGTCTGATACTGACAAAATTATGGCAAGAATGTATATCATGGCAATTAAAATGGATGCTTAGTACAAAGAAATAAAATAACAACGTGAAAGTTGTAATCATTGTGGCGGAAACCATGCGACCGCAAATTGCAGTGATGATGACACACCTATGTCATGTGAAGAAGAAGCTAAATTTATGAATACATTTAGACGTACTCGTTACTACGAGAACTATCGTGATCGTGAACGATGGAGACCTAGTACAAAAAACGAATATAATCTAGAAACTTTCAAACGAACAAACACTGATGAAAAACCAGACGCTCAAACACAATTGGATGATTTTATTAAATCACAAAAATCGACAAACCTTTTTGTAAAAGACACATTCATGGACCTAAAAGACAAACTTGAGTCCTCAACCAGAAATCATCAAACCTCAATTCAAAATTTGGAAGCCAAATTCGACAGATTTGCTGAAAAGCAATCCGATCGAACTTCTGGATCTCTTCCTAGTAACACTCAACCAAATTCCACATAGCTTTTATGATGAAATTGCCCTTTATTTCTTTAACTTTTCAAGTAAATATATTATCAAGGATATAATTGTCAAATAACATTTTTTTCATCACTTTACTCTTTCTTTTCTTACAACTCAAGAATACTAACAAAATTTTAACAATATTTCTTTTTCTCTCCCCACCACTTTATATACTTCCATCCACTTTACTCTTCACTCAAATAAAAACTTGAGACACAGTAAATTTTACTAATTAAAATTTTTAATTACAAAAATCTTACGTGCTTTATTTTATTTGATTTATTTAAAAAAAAAAGAAAAAAAAATACTACTTATAAAGAGATTACAAAGAAACCCCTTTCAAAGCTTTATAACTCATAAATATCATATATTCTAACTTTTTGTATAGTAAGGTACAATACATCATCAAATGGGAGTATAGGACCAAAATGACTCTTATCGCCTTAAACACATCTGAGATTTCACAAGTATTTAGGCCTCCTCAACGCAAAGTTTATTGAAGAGTTTAAAAGAGGTGGCATACGTTCAATGCATTGTAAAAGTGTCAGCTCGTGTGTAGATTTAAATAGGGTGGTTCTCTAAACAAACGGTTTATATACTATGGAAGTGGGCCACATTTTGTTTAAATACTATGAAATATTATATGCTTGTTGAATTTGATTGTGTATTACTTTTCTTCTGACTTGTATAAATAAATGCATATGATGTTCGAGTTTTGTTAAAAACATATTTACGAATGCAAGTTAACCTTTTCTCAGCAAGTAAATTAAATAAAGTGGATAGCACTAGGCATTTATCAATTTAAATACTATCTCATAACTAAATAACACAAATAAATTATAAGGGCCCGTTTGGTTTATAAGTGGGGTTGGATTATGATTTGGATTTGGTATAGGATTTGGATTTGGGGTAAGTTTACGAGAGAGAAATTATATTTATTTATATATATTTTTTATAATAAATATTGAATAAAACATATTTTTTGAATTTGATCATTTTATTTTTACAAGTAATAAATGAATAAGAGTGGTTGTTATGCATTGATAACACTCTAATTATATATTCCTTGAGCATTATATTATATGTTTAATGATCATTTGGTGTGAACTTTTGGTACTTAATAGCATGAAATGAATGCAGGTTCACTCTCGGATGTTCTGAGCATGATGCATCACAAAGACCTACTATTTCACCACTTGAAGTAAATAAATAAGAAGTCTTCTATGATTAGTTTTTTATGCAAGCAAAGTGCGCCGGTTTCCCAGATATGTGCGCCGCACTTGTCCTCTCGGTCAAAGGAAGTCAATAAGTAATATTTAATAAAAGTGCGCCGATCTTATAATAAAAGTGCGCCGTACTTCCTCTGTAATTATGAAACTTTGGCGCCAAAAAAATAGCAAAGCGCGTCGTACTCACAATCTAAGTGCGTCGTACTACGCCTATCAGTAAGCCTATAAATAGAGCTCATTTGCGAGCATTTGAACTCTCCACTCTATAACCAATTTCCACTAAGTTAAGGTCAGAAGTGCTACGTGATCCTGAGCCATTCGTAGGCGTGAACGAATCAGAACGGGGGCGTTATATACTTGTTGGTGTCGAACTCTTGGTTACTTGTGACACTTGTGTAATCCATTTAATCAATCCAATCTGTATGTCTCTTGTTTATTATTTAATCAATTCTGTTGTTATGAACTCGTTAGCCATGAGAGGCTAAACCTCTTGTGATTGCTTGGATATGTGAATATAATAAAGCGAATCATGATTATGTTTTGATCTCTATCAATTTCAAGTTTACATTGCAAACTATTTTATCTCTAGTCTTATTATGTTTATTTATTAAATCTGGCTGAATATAATGTGTTGGGATAGGTCGAAAGAACCAACTTGTTAAACGCAATTCTAGGAACTTGTTTGCATTTCTAGCCTTTGAAAGGAGAAATCCACTTAGGAGAATTAACAATAATCTAGACTTGATATGGAATACTATTTCAAGAGAAATCACTTAATGGATAAATATGAATCTTGAATTGAACCTACGAATTATGAAATTGCTCTTTTGACGAAAATAGCTTTCTTATAAGTTGTGCTCCACTTCTTTATCAAACTGATATCAAACATAAACATTGTCACTAGATTATCTAAGCTATCCAAGCAATCATTCGTTTTAATATTTGAATTCCTCATATTATTATAATCGTTACTTTTCTTGTTTTACTAATCATTTATACTTAATACGAACGAACTAAGTCCCTGTGGATACGACCTGGTCTTACCTTAATCTAATACTACCAACGGGGGTTATACTTTACCCGTGTGTTTGGTTTATTAAAATCGGTGAAACTAGTATTATAAATTTAAAGCTTTCCTTACACATCAAAGTTTTTGGCGCCGCTGCCGGGGACATAAATTTGTTCCTTAAGTATTTTCAAAGTGAAATTAGCAAACAAAACCACATTTTCTTCAAAAACCAGATCACTCTGTTCCTTCTGATACAGAAAGCACGCCGCACAAACATACTTGTGCACCGCACTTATACACGAAACACACACTTACCGCTGTACTTGTCACCAAGTACGACGCACTTACTTCAATCCGTGAAGTTTTTCTTAAAAATTCACAAACCTTTTCATAAAAACCAAAAAGAATCATCTTTTTCACTATCTTTTGAAGTTAATCTTCTCGGTAAAAATAACACCGCCGTACTTACACTCAAGTACGCCGAACTTAGAAATATCACACAAGTACGCCGCACAATCTTCTATATACGCCGCACTCACTTACTCAGAAAACGAAATTTGTTCACACCGATTTAAATTTCGCTCTCTATCTTTGAATGTGCACTCGTTCGACTGAAACTGATCCCATTTCACCTTTATCAGAACCTGAAAGAATCTTAAACAAAAGAAAACGTAACAACAAAGAGTTCCTTTTTCTCAAAAAGACGAAAGACCCGAACAACCTCGTGTTCACCACACACCTGTTGACGATATCTCAAACTTCAGATTTTTCATCAAATTAATCCAAATTTACGATCCAATGGATGACGCTGATAATGAACCTATGTGGGCTAACGATCGTATCGTTGCACCTACTCCTGGACCAGCTATTACCATTCCTGAAACCGCAAATGAATTTGCAATCAAAGGAAATCACTTGACTCTTGTCAAAGGAAACCAATTGGATGGTCGAATTAAAACTGATCCTCACAAATACATTCATGAATTTCAGAGCGTATGCGATATGTTCAAATACGGAGCTACCGAAACTGAAGCAGTAAGACTCATGATGTTCCCTCTATCTTTAACGGGAGAAGCTAAAACCTGGCTTGACGAACTCGACGAAGGAACCATTGAATCATGGGACGAACTTCGTACTGCTTTCGTTAGTAGATTTTTTCAACCATCTCTATTCGATAAACTTTTTGGAGAAATCTGAGGATTCTCACAACATGAGTGTGAAAATCTCACCGAAGCCTGGCTTCGAATGAAAGAACTGCTAAGAAACTGTCATGGACATTGTTTAACAAAAGGCAATATAATCAAAATCTTTTACCACGGTCTTGATGAAATAACTCAAGAAGCTTTAAACGCTGCAGCCGGTGGTATATTTCTCTATAAAACGCCAAATCAAGCGTATCAACTCCTTGAAGACAAAGTCTTACTTAAACTCGATTGGGCCAAAGAATAAAAACAAAAAACTTCTCTTTGTAAAACTGTTGCTTTCGCTGATGAAGGCAGTAGTAAGTCTGATACTGACAAAATTATGGCAAGAATGGATGCCATGGCAATTAAAATGGATGCTCAGTACAAAGAAATAAAAGAACAACGTGAAAGTTGTAATCATTGTGGCGGAAACCATGCGACCGCAAATTGCAGTGATGATGACACACCTATGTCACGTGAAGAAGAAGCTAAATTTATGAATACATTTAGACGTACTCGTTACTACGAGAACTATCGTGATCGTGAACGATGGAGACCTAGTACAAAAAACGAATATAATCTAGAAACTTTCAAACGAACAAACACTGATGAAAAACCAGACGTTCAAACACAATTGGATGATTTTATTAAATCACAAAAATCGACAAACCTTTTTGTAAAAGACACATTCATGGACCTAAAAGACAAACATGAGTCCTCAACCAGAAATCATCAAACCTCAATTCAAAATTTGGAAGCCAAATTCGACAGATTTGCTGAAAAGCAATCAGGTCGAACTTCTGGATCTCTTCCTAGTAACACTCAACCAAATCCTAAGAATAATCAAAACAAACCTTATCAACCACCACAAGCTCGACATGAGCATATGAATGCTATTACCACAAGAAATGGTACCTCTTATGATCCACCACATGATCCTAGTCAAACTCAACAACCTGTTGAAGTTTTCACTGATGACGAAGAAGAGGATGAACCTGTTCCTCGAAAGGAAACTATACCTTGAAACACAGGTACTTAAACCCTACAAACCCAGAATTCCATACCCTCAACGCTTAAGAAAAGAAAAGATGGAAGCTCAGTACAGAAAATTTCTTGACATAACTCGAGTTGTTCGAATTAATGTTTCTCTTGTTGACGTTTTAGCTGGAATGCCCAACTATGGGAAATTTCTTAAAGAACTTGTTAGTAACAAAAGTAAGCTCGAACAAATTTCAGCAACTTACCTTAATGAAGAATGTTCAGCTATCTTTCAGAACAAAATTCCACCAAAACTCGGAGACCCAGGAAGTTTCTTAATTCCTTGTACTTTCAGTAAAACATTCTCATGCAATGCTTTAGCCGATCTTGGTGCTAGCATTAATTTGATGCCATATTCTCTCTATGCTAAATTATCCATCGAAACGCTTAAACCTACTAAGATGAGTGTAAGGTTAGCTGACCTATCATTCCAATATCCTGTTGGGATCGCTGAAAACATGATAGTCGAAGTTGGAAAATTCACCTTTCCGTTAGATTTCGTTATCCTAGAAATAGAAGAAGATAGCAAAGTACCCCTAATCTTAGGAAGACCTTTTCTCCATACAGCCGATGCAATGATTCGAGTAAAACAGAAACAACTCAGTTTAGGAATTGGGAAAGAAAGAATGATTTTCTCCATAGATCAGGCTATGAAACACTCTTACTCTAATGATGACACGTGCTTTAGAATTGGTGTTATCGATGAAATTCTTGAGGAAGATTTCGATGAACTGCTAAATGAATTTAATCAATTACTCTACTCAGTCGATGGAACAATCCTTGAAGACGAAGTTTTAGCTGAATATGATCAATTCATGGCTATGACTGTGGAAGATAAAAATGAAAGTTCCGATGACGAGGATAATAATGAAGAAGAACCATCATTTGAGAAAATAATCTTTGACACTGAACACAAAGTTAGAAACTCTATTCAAGAACCACCTACTGACCTCATTCTCAAACCATTACCAGACCATTTGGAATATGCTTTCTTGGAAGGAGAATCGTTACCTCCAGTCATAATTTCATCTAAACTCTCTGAGAGAAAGAAAGTAAAATTGATTTCAGTTCTCAAAAATCACAAAAGTGCTTTTGCTTGGAAAACAAGTGATATACCTGGAATTTGTCCATCTTTCTGTAAACACAAAATTCAGTTAATAGCCCATGGGTAAGTCCTATTCATTGTGTACCTAAGAAAGGTGGTATCACAATAGTAACAAATGAAAATGACGAACTTGTCACAACTAGAACTATCACTGGTTGGCGCGTATGTATTGATTATAGAAAACTGAATGAAGCTACCGCAAAAGATCACTTTCCTCTCCCATTCATGGACCAAATGTTAGAAAGACTAGCAGGAAATGAATATTTCTGTTTTCTAGACAAATTTTCCGGTTATTTCCAAATACTAATCGATCAAATGGATCAAGAAAAAACAACATTTACATGTCCTTTTGGAACTTACGCTTATCGACGTATGCCCTTTGGTTTGCACCTGCTACTTTTCAAAAGTGTATGATAGCAATTTTACATGATATGATTGAAGAATCCGTGGAAGTTTTCATGGATGATTTTTCAGTCTTTGGAAATTCTTTCAATAAATGCCTAGGTAATTTAGATAAAATGCTTCAACGTTGCGAAGACGCAAATCTTGTGCTTAATTGGGAAAAATGCCACTTCATGGTCAAAGAAGGAATTGTGCTCGGACATAAAGTGTCAGGAGCAGGACTTGAAGTTGACAAAGCATAAATTGACGTAATCTCAAAACTTCCACCTCCTACTAATGTGAAAGGCATTAGAAGCTTTTTAGGACATGCAGGATTCTATCGACGATTTATTAAAGACTTCTCAAAAATTGCTCGACCTTTAACTAAACTTCTCGAAAAAGACGTTACCTTTGAATTCGATGACGAATGTCAAAAAGCTTTCGAAACTCTTAAAGACAAACTCACATGTACACCAATCATAATAAGTCCAAATTGGAATTTACCATTTGAATTAATGTGCGATGCAAGCGATTTTGCAATTGGAGCTGTTTTAGGACAAAAAGATGGTAGACATTTCCATCCTATCTACTTTGCTAGCAAAACGCTCAACGCTGCTCAACAAAATTATACGGTTACTAAAAAAGAACTCATGGCCGTTGTATTTGCATTTGACAAATTCCGTGCATATCTAGTTCTATCTAAAATTGTGGTCTATACAGATCATTCTGCTCTCAAATATCTATTTAAAAAGCAAGATACTAAACCACGTCTTATTCGTTGGATTTTGCTTTTACAAGAATTTGACATAAAAATCAAAGACAAAAAAAGGTGTTGAAAACGTAGCAGCCGATCATTTGTCTCGTTTACAAAATGAAGATGAAGAAATAGAAATTGAAATAGACGATAATTTTCCCGATGAAACTCCACTCTTAATGCAATTAGTTCTCCAGACACGCCTTGGTTCGCAGACCTTGCAAACTATTTGGCGGGGAATGTATTACGAGAGGGAATGACTCACCAAGAGAAAAATAAATTCTTCTCAGACTTAAAAAAATATTTTTGGGATGAACCATACTTATTCAAAATATGTCCTGACGGAATAATCCGCAGATGTGTCTCTGGACCTGAAACTCGTGCCATTCTTGATAAATGTCACCATGGACCTACCGGTGGACATTATGGTGCCACCACTACTGCTAAAAAAGTATTTGAATCTGGATTCTATTGGCCAACAATTCAGAAAACTGGAAACATTTCCGAAAGGGATGAAATGCCCATGAATTACATTCAAGTATGTGAAATTTTTGACATCTGGGGTATAGACTTTATGGGACCTTTTCCTAAATCATCAAAATTCGAATACATCCTAGTCGCTGTCGACTATGTCTAAAAATGGGTAGAAGCCCAAGCTCTTCAAACAAATGATGCCAAAGTTGTTATATCATTCCTTAAGAAATCTGTCATTTTGGCATACCAAAAGCTCTCATTAGCGACAGAGGCACTCATTTTTGCAATAAAATGATGGAAAAAGCTATGAAAAGATATGGAGTCAACCATCGATTCTCTACATCCTATCACCCTCAAATAAGTGGTCAAGTTGAAAATACTAATAGAGCTCTTTAAAGAATACTTGAAAAAACAGTTAAAGACAATCCTGCTGTTTGGTCAAGGAAACTGGACGATGCTCTATGGGCCTTTAGGACTGCTTATAAAACTCCAACTGGAACAACACCATACAAACTCATATACGGTAAAGCATGCCACTTACCTTTTGAAATAGAACACCGTGCATACTGGGCACTTAAAAACTGTAATCTAGATTTAATTGCAGCCGGTGAAAAACGAATGTTTCAACTTCATGAATTAGACGAACTACGCTTTTACGCTTATGAAAACTCTCGCCTGTATAAAGAAAAAACTAAAGTGTGGCATGATAGGAAATTAAAAATGAGAAAAGAATTCAATAAAAGAAATAAAGTACTCCTATTCCAGTCAAAGTTCAAAATCAAACAACCGAAACTTACAAGCCGTTGGGTTGGACCTTATATTGTTAAATACCAATATCCATCTAGATATGTTGAACTATACGGACTTGACAATAAAAGTTTTATAGTCAATGGTCACAGGAATTGGGAAAGAAAGAATGATTTTCTCCATAGATCAGGCTATGAAACACTCTTACTCTAATGATGACACGTGCTTTAGAATTGGTGTTATCGATGAAATTCTTGAGGAAGATTTCGATGAACTGCTAAATGAATTTAATCAATTACTCTACTCAGTCGATGGAACAATCCTTGAAGAAGAAGTTTTAGCTGAATATGATCAATTCATGGCTATGACTGTCGAAGATAAAAATGAAAGTTCCGATGACGAGGATAATAATGAAGAAGAACCATCATTTGAGAAAATAATCTTTGACACTGAACACAAAGTTAGAAACTCTATTGAAGAACCACCTACTGATCTCATTCTCAAACCATTACCAGACCATTTGGAATATGCTTTCTTGGAAGGAGAATCGTTACTTTCAGTCATAATTTCATCTAAACTCTCTGAGATAAAGAAAGTAAAATTGATTTCAGTTCTCAAAAATCACAAAAGTGCTTTTGCTTGGAAAACAAGTGATATACCTGGAATTTGTCCATCTTTCTGTAAACACAAAATTCAGTTAATGGATGATAAGAAACCAGTAGTTCAAAAGCAAAGAAGACTCAATCCGAATATGAAAGAAGTTGTCAAACTCCTTGACTCAGGAATTATCTACCCTATAGTAGATAGCCCATGGGTAAGTCCTATTCATTGTGTACCTAAGAAAGGTGGTATCACAATAGTAACAAATGAAAATGACGAACTTGTCACAACTAAAACTGTCACTATTTGGCGCGTATGTATTGATTATAGAAAACTGAATGAAGCTACCGCAAAAGATCACTTTCCTCTCCCATTCATGGACCAAATGTTAGAAAGACTAGCAGGAAATGAATATTTCTGTTTTCTAGAAGGATTTTCCGGTTATTTCCAAATACCAGTCGATCAAATGGATCAAGAAAAAACAACATTTACATGTCCTTTCGGAACTTACGCTTATCGACGTATGCCCTTTGGTTTATGTAATGCACCTGCTACTTTTCAAAAGTGTATGATAGCAATTTTTCATGATATGATTGAAGAATCCGTGGAAGTTTTCATGGATGATTTTTCAGTCTTTGGAAATTCTTTCGATAAATGCCTAGGTAATTTAGATAAAATGCTTCAACATTGCGAAGACGCAAATCTTGTGCTTAATTGGGAAAAATGCCACTTCATGGTCAAAGAAGGAATTGTGCTTGGACATAAAGTGTCAGGAGCAGGACTTGAAGTTGACAAAGCAAAAATTGATGTAATCTCAAAACTTCCACCTCCTACTAATGTGAAAGGCATTAGAAGCTTTTTAGGACATGCAGGATTCTATCGACGATTTATTAAAGACTTCTTAAAAATTGCTCGACCTTTAACTAAACTTCTCAAAAAAGACGTTACCTTTGAATTCGATGACGAATGTCAAAAAGCTTTCGAAACTCTTAAAGACAAAATCACATGTACACCAATCATAATAAGTCCAAATTGGAATTTACCATTTGAATTAATGTGCGATGTAAGCAATTTTGCAATTGGAGCTGTTTTAGGACAAAAAGATGGTAGACATTTCCATCCTATCTACTTTGCTAGCAAAACGCTCAACGCTGCTCAACAAAATTATACGGTTACTGAAAATGAACTCATGGCCGTTGTATTTGCATTCGACAAATTCCGTGCATATCTAGTTCTATCTAAAACTGTGGTCTATACAGATCATTCCGCTCTAAAATATCTATTTAAAAAGCAAGATACTAAACCACGTCTTATTCGTTGGATTTTGCTTTTACAAGAATTTGACATAGAAATCAAAGACAAAAAAGGTGTTGAAAACGTAGCAGTCGATCATTTGTCTCGTTTAGAAAATGAAGATGAAGAAATAGAAATTGAAATAGACGATAATTTTCCCGATGAAACTCTTAATGCAATTAGTTCTCCAAACACGCCTTGGTTCGCAGACCTTGCAAACTATCTGGCGGGGAATGTATTACGAAAGGGAATGACTCACCAAGAGAAAAATAAATTCTACTCAGACTTAATAAAATATTTTTGGGATGAACCATNAAAGGTGTTGAAAACGTAGCAGTCGATCATTTGTCTCGTTTAGAAAATGAAGATGAAGAAATAGAAATTGAAATAGACGATAATTTTCCCGATGAAACTCTTAATGCAATTAGTTCTCCAAACACGCCTTGGTTCGCAGACCTTGCAAACTATCTGGCGGGGAATGTATTACGAAAGGGAATGACTCACCAAGAGAAAAATAAATTCTACTCAGACTTAATAAAATATTTTTGGGATGAACCATACTTATTCAAAATATGTCCTGACGGAATAATCCGCAGATGTGTCTCTGGACCTGAAACTCGTGCCATTCTTGATAAATGTCACCATGGACCTACCGGTGGACATTATGGTGCCACCACTACTGCTAAAAAAGTATTTGAATCTGGTGGCCAACAATTCTGAAAGAAGCACATACTCTAGTTCGCCTTTGCGAAGCATGTCAGAAAACTGGAAACATTTCCAAAAGGGATGAAATGCCCATGAAATTTTTTTGACATCTAGGGTATAGACTTTATGAGACCTTTTTCTAAATCATCAAAATTCGAATACATCCTAGTCGCTGTCGACTATGTCTCAAAATGGGTAGAAGCCCAAGCTCTTCAAACAAATGATGCCAAAGTTGTTATATCATTCCTTAAGAAACTATTCTGTCGTTTTGGCATACGAAAAGCTCTCATTAGCGACAGAGGCACTCATTTTTGCAATAAAATGATGGAAAAAGCTATGAAAATATATCGAGTCAACCATCGATTCTCTACATCCTATCACCCTCAAACAAGTGGTCAAGTTGAAAATACTAATAGAGCTCTTTAAAGAATACTTGAAAAAACAGTTAAAGACAATCCTGCTGTTTGGTCAAGGAAACTAGACGATGCTCTATGGGCCTTTAGGACTGCTTATAAAACTCCAACTGGAACAACACCATACAAACTCATATACGGTAAAGCATGCCACTTACCTTTTGAAATAGAACACCGTGCATACTGGGCACTTAAAAACTGTAATCTAGATTTAATTGCAGCCGGTGAAAAACGAATGTTTCAACTTCATGAATTAGACGAACTACGCTTTTACGCTTATGAAAACTCTCGTCTGTATAAAGAAAAAACTAAAGTGTGGCATGATAGGAAATTAAAAATGAGAAAAGAATTCAAGAAAGGAAATAAAGTCCTCCTATTCCAGTCAAAGTTCAAAATCAAACAACCGAAACATACAAGCCGTTGGGTTGGACCTTATATTGTTAAATACCAATATCCATCCGGATATGTTGAACTATACGGACTTGACAATAAAAGTTTTATAGTCAATGGTCACAGGCTTAAATTATACCATGAGGAAGAAAGTTTCAACGATAGAAGGGAAGAACCAACACCCTTCTTCCCAAACGACTAAATCACCATAATCACATGAGTCGAGCTATAGACTCTGAAATTAGCGCTCGGCGGGAGGCAACCCATTTCATT
>LBNU01023799.1:25318-36199 GCA_014162995.1 Artemisia annua
TTTGTTTTTATTTTGCAGATTATTATGAAGACCGCATTTGGGATAGCACAGCTCTTCTTGCTTTCTCATATGGCCCGGGAAGTTACTCTCTCTTTTTCTAGTTATATTTTTCCTATTTTTATATCCAGTTATTAACATTGAGGGCAATGTTCAACTTGAGTATGGAGAGGATTCAAATAGTAAAAATATTTATTAAAACTGATTATATGACTCAATCATTGCTTTCTAATAAAAACTTAAAAATTATATGTTTTCACAAGTTATTAAGGCAAATCCACTTGGATTGCCACTGTAGCTAGACACAATTTCATTCACTACAAATGTGAGATAATTATAAGCCTTTATAAGTGTATATCCGTTACACTTTCTCCAAAACATATGAGTGAGCCGACGATTTAAATTAGCTCTAGAACTTGCACTTATACATCAATAACGAATGCCGCAGTGAGATTGCATTTTTTATGCTTTATAGACAATTTTATATGATATTGAGGCAAATTTAGGATTTACACCAAATAGCCATCCTATTAAGTCATACTCTAGTTGACTACACTGGTCACTAGTATATTCCAGAAATTAACCCTCTAGCGCTCATTTTTAGTGCTATTGCCACTTAGAACAACACGCTGAGCCTAAACCTTTTCATTGTTTTAAACCAATTATTATGCTCAAATAGAATGAAGATTGATTGATTATTGCTGCAAAATGAGAAAATTATGAAAAAGAAAAAGTTATCTGAAATGTGAAAGAGAAAAAGAATTTGAGAATTTGTGTACGATGAAAAGTGAAAATAAAACAAAAGTTATGTTGGAAAGAAAAAGAAAGTATAAAGAAAAAGATCTATGAATATTGATGATCAGCAGCAGCTTATTAGTATATTATTCTATAAATCCACCAGAAACAATAAGAAAAATTATCCATGCCTTGCTCATACCCTTAATCCCTAAGCCAACCCGAAAAGTCCTCATTGATATCACTGTCTGGTGCTTACGCCTTGTCGGAGTTGTCTTTGTGTTTTGTGCAAGCCTATGATAGTTATTTAGTCGTGCCTGTGCAAATATTGAGTGAACTTAACCTTATTTGAGTGAATTGTGTGAATCATTTAAAATAATCCTTCGTGAGGTGGCTTTAGTTATGTGTCAATGTCTTTTTAGCAAAATTAATAAATCTTGATAATACATCTCCATGATCACAAAACAAATTGAATTTTCTCACTTGATTGCTTGAGGGCAAGCAATAGCTAAGTGTGGAGGTGTTTGATAACGCTCTAATTATACATTCCTTGAGCATTATATTATATGTTTTATGATCATTTGGTGTGAACTTTTGGTACTTAATAGCATGAAATGAATGCAGGTTCAATCTCAGATGTTCTGAGCATGATATATCACAAAGACCTACTATTTCACCACTTGAAGTAAATAAATAAGAAGTCTTCTATGATTAGCTTTTTATGCAAGCAAAGTGCGCTGGTTTCCCAGATATGTGCGCCGTACTTGTCCTCTCGGTTAAAGGAAGTCAATAAGTAATATTTAATAAAAGTGCGCCGGTCTTATAATAAAAGTGCGCCGTACTTCCTCTGCAATTATGAAACTTTGGCGCCAAGAAAATAGCAAAGTGCGCCGTACTCACAATCTAAGTGCGCCGTACTTCGCCTATCAGTAAGCCTATAAATAGAGCTCATTTGCGAGCATTTGAACTCTCCAATCTATAACCAATTTTCACTAAGTTAAGGTCAGAAGTGCTATGTGATCTTGAGACATTCGCAGGCGTGAACGAATCAGAACGGGGGCGTTATATACTTGTTGGTGTCGAACTCTTGGTTACTTGTGACACTTGTGTAATCCATTTGATCAATCCAATCTGTATGTCTCTTGTTTACTATTTAATCACTTCTGTTGTTATGAACTCGTTAGCCATGAGAGGCTAAACCTCTTGTGATTGCTTGGATATGTGAATATAATAAAGCGACTCATGATTATGTTTTGATCTCTATCAATTTCAAGTTTATATTGCAAACTATTTTATCTCTAGTCTTATTATGTTTATTTATTGAAACTGGTTGAATATAATGTGTTGGGATAGGTCGAAAGAACCAACTTGTTAAACACAATTCTAGGAACTTGTTTGCGTTTCTAGCCTTTGAAAGGAGAAATGCACTTAGGAGAATTAACAATAATCTAGACTTGATATGGAATACTATTTCAAGAGAAATCACTTAATGGATAAATATGAATCTTGAACCTACGAATTATGAAATTGCTCTTTTGACGAAAATAGCTTTCTTATAAGTTTTGCTCCACTTCTTTATTAAACTGAGATCAAACATAAACATTGTCACTAGATTATCTAAGCTATCCAAGCAATCATTCGTTTTAATATTTGAATTCCTTATATTATTATAATCGTTACTTGTCTTGTTTTACTAATCATTTATACTTAATACGAACGAACTAAGTCCCTGTGGATACGACCTGGTCTTACCTTAATCTAATACTACCAACGTGGGTTATACTTTACCCGTGTGTTTGGTTTATTATAATCGGTGAAACTAGTATTATAAATTTAAAGCTTTCCTTACACATCATGCATTTTGGGCCCACAAATGTAAGAAAAGTAGATGTATATTAACATTGAGGGCAATGTTTAACTTGAGTATGGGGGGGGGGGGGAGTCAAATAGTAAAAATATTTATTAAAACTGATTATATGACTCAATCATTTCTTTATAATAAAAACTTAAAAATTATATGTTTTCACAAGTTATTAAGGCAAATACACTTGGATTGACACTGTAGCTAGACACAATTTCATTCACCACAAATGTGAGATAATTATAAGCCTTTATAAGTGTATATCCGTTACACTTTCTCCAAAACATATGAGTGAGCCGACGATTTAAATTAACTCTAGAACTTGCACTTATACATCAATAACAAATGCCGCAATGAGATTGCATTTTTTATGCTTTATAGACAATTTTATATGATATTGAGGCAAATTTAGGATTTACACCAAATAGCCATCCTATGAAGTCATAATCTAGTTGACTACACTGGTTACTAGTATATTCCAGAAATTAACCCTCTAGCGCTCATTTTTAGTGCTATTGCCACTTAGAACAACACGCTGAGCCTAAGCCTTTTCATTGTTTTAAACCAATTACTTATGCTCAAAAAGAATGAAGATTGATTGATTATTGCTGCAAAATGAGAAAATTATGAAAAAGAAAAAGTTATCTGAAATGTGAAAGAGAAAAAGAATTTGAGAATTTGTGTACGATGAAAAGTGAAAATAAAACAAAAGTTATGTTGGAAAGAAAAAGAAAGTATAAAGAAAAAGATCTATGAATATTGATGATCAACAGCAGCTTATTAGTATATTATTCTACAAATCCACCAGAAACAATAAGAAAAATTATCCATGCCTTGCTCATACCCTTAATCCCTAAGCCAACATGAAAAATCCTCATTGATATCATTGTCTGGTGCTTACGCCTTGTCGAAGTTGTCTTTGTGTTTTGTGCAAGCCTATGGTAGCTATTTAGTCGTGCCTGTGCAAATATTGAGTGAACTTAACCTTATTTGAGTGAATTGTGTGAATCATTTAAAATAATCCTTCGTGAGGTGTCTTTAGTTATGTGTCAATGCCTTTTTAGCAAAATTAATAAATCTTGATAATACGTCTCCATGATCACAAAACAAATTGAATTTTCTCACTTGATTGCTTGAGGGCAAGCAATGGCTAAGTGTGGAGGTGTTTGATAACGCTCTAATTATATATTCCTTGAGCATTATATTATATGTTTTATGATCATTTGATGTGAACTTTTGGCACTTAATAGCATGAAATGAATGCAGGTTCACTCTCAAATGTTCTGAGCATGATACATCACAAAGACCTACTATTTCACCACTTGAAGTAAATAAATAAGAAGTCTTCTATGATTAGCTTTTTATGCAAGCAAAGTGCGCCGGTTTCCGAGATATGTGCGCCGCACTTGTCCTCTCGGTTAAAGGAAGTCAATAAGTAATATTTAATAAAAATGCGCCGGTTTTATAATAAAAGTGCGCTGTACTTCCTCTGCAATTATGAAACTTTGGCGCCAAGAAAATAGCAAAGTGCACCGTACTCACAATCTAAGTGCGCCGTACTTCGCCTATCAGTAAGGCTATAAATAGAGCTCATTTGCGAGCATTTGAACTCTCCACTCTATAACCAATTTCCACTAAGTTAAGGTCAGAAGTGCTATGTGATCCTGAGCCATTCGCAGGCGTGAACGAATCAGAATGGGGGCGTTATATACTTGTTGGTGTCGAACTCTTGGTTACTTGTGACACTTGTGTAATCCATTTGATCAATCCAATCTGTATGTCTCTTGTTTACTATTTAATCACTTCTGTTGTTATGAACTCGTTAGCCATGAGAGGCTAAACCTCTTGTGATTGCTTGGATATGTGAATATAATAAAGCGACTCATTATTATTTTTTGATCTCTATCAATTTCAAGTTTATATTGCAAACTATTTTATCTCTAGTCTTATTATATTTATTTATTGAAACTGGTTGAATATAATGTGTTGGGATAGGTCGAAAGAACCAACTTGTTAAACTCAATTCTAGGAACTTGTTTGCGTTTCTAGCCTTTGAAAGGAGAAATCCACTTAGGAGAATTAACAATAATCTAGACTTGATATGGAATACTATTTCAAGAGAAATCACTTAATGGATAAATATGAATCTTGAATTGAACCTACGGATTATGAAATTGCTCTTTTGACGAAAATAGCTTTCTTATAAGTTGTGCTCCACTTCTTTATCAAACTGAGATCAAATATAAACATTGTCACTAGATTATCTAAGCTATCCAAGCAATCATTCGTTTTAATATTTGAATTCCTCATATTATTATAATCGTTACTTGTCTTGTTTTACTAATCATTTATACTTAATACGAATGAACTAAGTCCCTGTGGATACGAACTGGTCTTACCTTAATCTAATACTACCAACGGGGGTTATACTTTACCCGTGTGTTTGGTTTATTAAAATCAGTGAAACTAGTATTATAAATTTAAAGCTTTCCTTACACATCATGCATTTTGGGCCCACAAATGTAAGAAAACTAGATGTAAAGACATATTTTAGATGGGTTTTGAGAAAAGTATTATACGTTGGGTTCAAACCCTTGTGTCAGAAAAAAAATGGTACCAAACGTTTGACTAGGATTGCTTTCAGCCTAAACCTATAAAAAGCCATCAACCAAACTGCACCTAAGACATGATGAGAAAAACTTAAAATCTTTTCATTTAAATTAATCTATAAACTAAATTCTACAAAAGTTATACTTAATTAACCATGACAGAATACAATTTCCAACGAAGACACTCATTAATTTTGATTGCCTTCTTGCAAAAAGCGTTCCATATATGTTCGGACAAATCTTTTCGAAGCTTGTGATGGGTTGTGCGATCACGAAGTTGGGAATTCCTTTGTATTTGACATCGAATTTCTTGTATTGGTCCTCGATGAACACGTATCGGAGCATCTACATCATTTGACCAATCAATAATCGAATTTTGCTCATCATCTACAATCATATTGTGCAATATGATGCATGCATACATTATATCCTTTATGTTTTTAATATGCCAAATTCTTGCCGGACCTCGTACAATTGCCCAACGAGACTGGAGGACACCAAAAGCTCATTCGACGTCCTTTTTTGCAGCCTCTTGTTTGTCTTTGAACTTGCATTTCTTTTGGTCATCTGGATGTGAAAAACTTTCAACCATTGTAGCCCATCCAGGATATATACCATATGCAAGATAATATCCTTTCGTATATGAGTTGCCATTGACAGTGAAGTTACACTCTGGAGCGTATCATTGTAATAAGTCGTTGAACAACGGAGATTGATTAAGCATGTTGATATCATTTTTAGAACCCGCCACACCGAAATAGGCATGCCATATCCAAAGATCTTGTGATGCAACCGCCTCTAGCATAATTGTTGGGTACCCTTGATTACCTTGGGTAAATTGACCTTGCCATGCAACAAGGAAATTTTTCCAAGGCCAGTGCATACAATCAATATTTCCTAACATGCTAGGGAACCAATGTTTTTTCTAAATGTTTTTGCAGTAATTTTTGAACATCATTTTAGTTGGGTCTTCTTAGATATATTTTTGAGTAAACTTCAATGACACTATGACGAAATTTATTTAGACATTCGGTAGCAGTTGTTTCACCAATATGTATATATTCATCAATTGTGTCAGCGGCTGTTCCATACGCCAATTGACATATGGCAGCAACGCATTTCTGTATTGGGGAAAGACATTTTTTTATTCAAACCATCATATCTTTGTTGAAAATAAATAGAATGGTTAGAGATACCGTCAACTATTTTTAAAAATAACTCTCTACGCATACGAAACCTTCATCTGAATATATGAGTCGAGAATCTCGATGAACTATCAAAATAGTCTTTCCATAGGTCATGTGCTTCTTCATGGTTTCTATGTATGTGTGTTCGGTTGCGTTTTGGCGTCTTGAACTTTCGGCATCAGCTTCTTCTTCAGCTTCTATACTTTTTAGTTCAAAATACAAATTTATTGTTGAATTGTCTGTCAATTTTTTAAACATAAAACCAGATGAAGATGAAGATGAAGATGAAGATGAACCCACAGAAGACATTTTAGTTAGTCAAATATTGAGAGTGAAATTGTGAGTATGTTAGCCAAATATTGAGAGTGAAATTGTGAGTATAAAGATGAATCCACAGAAGACATTTTAGTTACTCCAACAACTCAGGCTACTCCCAACCCTCACATCACTTCACCTTCCATCTCAGCGCCACATCAACTTTCTCGCTTCTTCACCACCATCTCACTTTTCACTTTCACCCATCTCACACCACTTCACCTTTTAACACATTTTTTTTTATTTATTAACTCCACTAAATACTCCAAACACACTCACAAACTAAAAAAAAAATAATACAAATATTGAAAGGCCCACAATGGCACGGAGCCCGAAAGGTGAAAGTTTCACTTTTTGTGAATGCCTGCCGCTGTGAGTTGCTCCTCTCCCAACCATGTTTTTCGCGTGAAGTGGTGCTAGCCGACCACTCACTAAGTGCGTTGGGAGCAGCCTCATAGTTAATACTCAACCTCCAATTTCCAAACATTCATAGTTAATACTCCAACCATTCACATTTATTTACTCTCCAACGTCATTTTTACTAGTCCAACTACTCAAACATTTATTTACTAGTAAAAATTTATTACTGCAACTACTCTAACATCTATTTACTCAAACATTACATTCATAGTTATATAAACTTCTCAATAGACACTGCATTCATAGTTATTTATTACTCCAATAAATCATAGTTAATACTCCAACCTCCAACCTCCAACCTTCAACCATCATAGTTATTACTCTAGCCATTCACATTTATTATTTTTATTAGTACAACTACTCAAACATTTATTTACTACAAAGTCTTATTAGTATCAAGCATAATTCAGTCAAGATATATTTACTCACAATAACCATGAATCTCAGTCCTTCTAAACCAAATTATTTCACTAGTTTGATGACTTCTCAAGATCTTGAAAGTCCAAACAATCAACCACATAATAATCCATATCCAAATAATGGGAGAAAAAGTCGTGATTACAAGCTTGAACTGTCAAATGAGGATTACTGGTTAGCTCAACCACAAAAAACTTTTCTTATTGTTCGGGTTAGTTTATGTTGTTGTAACTATTTAGTTGTTTCATAAATAGATTATTGGACGTCTTTCGGCATGTTAGTAACTCGTTTTAATTTTTAAGCATTTATTTGGTAGAATATATAATGTATACATATTATGCATTTTTTTTCAATAATGTGTTGGCCTCTGTATGACTCTTGGCGCTTCGGCTCGCTTAACACATATTTGAACCAAGGACACTCAAACAAATTGCTACCCTTATATGTGCTTAGAGAAAGAACCATCGCAAAAAGTGGCTTGATTTTTAAAGCATGACATTTCTTTATATCAAACCCCATTACAGACATTTGGAAAATATTAAGCTCCTATTGCTGACCAAGATGGAGTAAAGTGGGATAACACTAAAATGTTTTACGATAAGGATATGATTAGGCAATTAGTAAAACACTTACACATGTCAAACATTGATGCAAAGCTCATTTTGTTCGGAGTTATTCAATAACTAACAAACTATGTTTTATTTTGTAGCTTTGCGATGCTCCTAGAATATATAAGAAGAAAGACAACGAGTTTGAGCTCTTGTTTAACATAAAAATAATGATTTTCGATTCCTAGTGATGAGTGTGCAAATACTCATCATTTCTATCACATTTAGACTGCCAAAACATCTGAAAACACACAGAAATACCTTNGCTTCAACGTCATTTTTACTAGTCCAACTACTCAAACATTTATTTACTAGTAAAAATTTATTACTGCAACTACTCTAACATCTATTTACTCAAACATTACATTCATAGTTATATAAACTTCTCAATAGACACTGCATTCATAGTTATTTATTACTCCAACAAATCATAGTTAATACTCCAACCTCCAACCTCCAACCATCATAGTTATTACTCTAGCCATTCACATTTATTATTTTTATTAGTACAACTGCTCAAACATTTATTTACTACAAAGTCTTATTAGTATCAAGCATAATTCAGTCAAGATATATTTACTTACAAAAACCATGAATCTCAGTCCTTCTAAACCAAATTATTTCACTAGTTTGATGACTTCTCAAGATCTTGAAAGTCCAAACAATCAACCACATAATAATCCATATCCAAATAATGGTAGAAAAAGTCGTGATTACAAGCTTGAATTGTCAAATGAGGATTACTGGTTAGCTCAACCAGGATTACTGGTTAGCTCAACCACAAAAAACTTTTCTTATTGTTCGGGTTAGTTTATGTTGTTGTAACTATTTAGTTGTTTCATAAATAGATTATTGGACGTCTTTCGGCATGTTAGTAACTCATCTTAATTTTTAAGCATTTATTTGGTAGAATATATAATGTATACATATTATGCATTTTTTTTTCAATAATGGGTTGGCCTCTGTATGACTCTTGGCGCTTCGGCTCGCTTAACACATATTTGAACCAAGGACACTCAAACAAATTGCTACTCTTCTATGTGCTTAGAGAAAGAACCATCGCAAAAAGTGGCTTGATTTTTAAAGCATGACGTTTCTTAATATCAAACCCCATTACAGACATTTGGAAAATATTAAGCTCCTATTGCTGACCAAGATGGAGTAAAGTGGGATAACACTAAAATGTTTTACGATAAGGATATGATTAGGCAATTAGTAAAACACTTACGCATGTCAAACATTGATGCAAAGCTCATTTTGTTCGGAGTTATTCAATAACTAACAAACTATGTTTTATTTTATAGCTTTGCGATGCTCCTAGAATATATAAGAAGAAAGACAACGAGTTTGAGCTCTTGTTTAACATAAAAATAATGATTTTTGATTCCTAGGTTGAAAGAAAGAAGAGTTATAATTTAACCGTTCAAAAACAATGGCTGGGAATTGTTGATTGTGTTGGAAAATTTAGTGCACTTGAGGGATGAGTTCACACCTGGTAATGGGTTTGGAGGTACGGAGTGTACACCCATTTGGTCCATGAACACTCTGAGTCAATTGTGGTTATGCTAGTGTGATTCTGCTGAATCTGCTGCTAGTGGATTCTGCTGAATCTGCTGCTAGTAGAATCTGCTGCTAGTGGATTCTGCTGCTAGTGGGAATCTGCTGATAGACTCTGCTGCTATTATGATTCTGCTGCTGACTCCACTGCTAGTGTTAACATTACCACTGCTAGTATAAGCTTGTTCCTGCTGATGGCTTGTTCCTGCGGATAAGCTTGTTCCTGCTGATTGGTTTATTGTTTCCACTGATAACCACTGAATCCTACTATTATGGAAAGTATTATGCTATAATTAATGGGCCGTTAATTATACATAATTCCATGGGCTAGGGTTTGAGTAAACTCTCTTATAAATAGAGGTCACAACATTCTGCATGAAGACGATCAACACAAACCCTAAACACTTGAATACGATTAGGTTCTTGATTTGTGCCTAAAACAAGAACATCACTTGGTCTTATCCCATAGAGATATTCGTGTAACCCAGGCATAGGGTCGAATAGTTTCTATTGGAAAGTGATACCACGATTTCAAGTGAATATCCGGTACTTCATTGATTATCTTAACCCTAATCTGGAACACAGAAACACGTAACAACCAACAATCAATAGAAACTATAGTGATAATAAATGGCTGCTGTTATGAGAAATATGGCTGCTAACTTTTCCAAGCTAGAAAAGTTTGAAGGTGTTGATTTCAGAAGATGGCAGAAGAAGATGCAGTTCTTGCTAACAAGCATGAATGTGGTGTCTGTTCTCACATCTACTATTCCTGAAGATTATGGGGATGATGCTACCATGGAACAGATGAGAGCAAGAAGCAAGTGGGAGAATGATGACTATGTTTGCAGAGGTTTAATCCTCAATAGTATGTCTGATTCTCTTTTTGATATTTATCAGAATGTTGAGTCTTCTAAAGAACTATAGGATTCCTTGGAAGCCAAGTATATGGCTGAGGATGCATCAAGTAAGAAGTTCCTTGTAAGTAATTTTAACAATTACAAAATGGTTGATTCTAGACCTGTCATGGAACAATACAATGAACTTCTTAGTATACTTGGTCGATTCACACAACATAAGATGAACATGGATGAGGCTATTTCAGTCTCTTGTATCATTGATAAATTACCTCCTTCTTGGAAAGATTTTAAGCATATGCTTAAGCATAAGAAGGA
>LBNU01023799.1:38653-88758 GCA_014162995.1 Artemisia annua
TGAGCAGGTATACTAGTAATCCTAGTGCTCATCACTGGCAAGCAATTAAGAGGGTTTTTAAGTATTTGAAAAGAACTATGGATTATAGTCTTTCATATACTGGTTATCCTTCTGTATTAGAAGGATACACTGATGCAAGTTGGATCAGCAACACTGAAGATAATTCATCTACTAGTGGCTGGGTATTCCTACTTGGTGGAGGTGTAATTTCTTGGGCATCCAAGAAACAAACTTGCATTACCAGTTCAACCATGGAATCTGAATTTGTGGCTTTAGCTGCTGCTGGTAAAGAAGCTGAATGGTTGAGAAACCTGCTTCTTGAGATTCCATTGTGGCCTAAACCTATAGCACCTATTTCTGTCCGTTGTGATAGTGCTGCTACATTGGCAAAGGCTTATAGCCAAATGTACAATGGGAAGTCTAGACACTTAGGTGTCAGGCATAGCATGATTCGTGAGCTCATCATGAATGGGGTAGTATCTATAGAGTTTGTTAGATCTCAACAAAACTTAGCTGATCACTTGACGAAGGGTTTGGCTAGAGACTTGGTTTTAAAGTCTGCTACAGGGATGGGTTTAAGTCCTACTTAGTCACTGAATGCAAAGATACCCAACTCCCTTCTAAGGAAACTTGGAAGCTGAGTTCAATGTGGAAAGCTGAACATTTTGTGGACTGAAGCACATGTTTTATATTACATCCCAAGGTTGCCGCTTCAGGAAGCTTTGGACTTTTAGCTTTTACAACATTTATGAATTGGATATGGACACATGGCTTGTAATAGTGTCAGGAGTATTTAAGTGTTTGAAAACTTGTGTGTATTTATCTTCAGGTATTCAAATGGGTTGAAGGGTTCAATTCTTAGAACACCCTGATTCTCGAATGTTTGAATGTATATGTACTAATGTGGAAATTCAATCCTCAGGATATTTTCATTTATGCACTTGTTTTGTTTATTGTTTATTTTTTCATGCAAAGGAAGTGAACTAAATTTGGGGAGGATTGTTGGAAAATTTAGTGCACTTGAGGGATGAGTTCACACCTGGTAATGGGTTTGGAGGTACGGAGTGTACACCCATTTGGTCCATGAACACCCTGACTCAATTGTGGTTATACTAGTAGACTCTACTGCTAGACTCTGCTGCTAGACTCTACTGCTCTGCTGCTAGACTCTACTTCTGACTCTGCTGCTGATTCAAAGTACTGCTGATTCAAAGTACTGCTCGTTTTAACCACTGATTCCTACTATTATGGAAAGTATTATGTTATAATTAATGGGCCGTTAATTAGACATAATTCCATGGGCTAGGGTTTGAGTAAACTCTCTTATAAATAGAGGTCACAACATTCTACATGAAGACGATCAACACAAACCCTAAACACTTGAATACGATTAGGTTATTGATTTGTGCCTAAAACAAGAACATCACTTGGTCTTATCCCATAGAGATATTCGTGTAACCCAGGCATAGGGTCGAATAGTTTCTATTGGAAAGTGATACCACGATTTCAAGTGAATATCCAGTACTTCATTGATTATCTTAACCCTAATCTGGAACACAGAAACACGTAACAACCAACAGATTGCAAGGATATCTAGCATCCTATGAGTGGATTCGAACTTGAGCATGTTTTTTCTTAGAAATAAACTCTTCTTTTATTTTGGGTTTATAGTCACAACACCTTTATACCCACCAATTCTCATTTGAAATGCACATGGAGTAAATGCATACCCACATTTCTCACAAACTTTAATTGCAAACGCGGCTGATATTTTCCAGATTCCATTTGAGAAGACGTATCCATTTTCTTCTATATCATCAATGAGCTCTAACTCATCTTCACTCACAAAAAAACTTTCAATGAATGCTCTAAATGAAAGCCCGGGTCTGCTAGCTTATTTAGCATCAACTTTTATCTTTTTAAAGCTCCCCATCCAAATTCTTATATCACCAGCATTAAGCTTGCTATAAATAAGCAAATATCCACACCAAATTGTTTCTTAATTGGCTAGACGAATAGGCAAGAAATTCAAACATTTTCTTGCCAATAACTATCTCGTTCCTAAGGATATCCGGTATTCTTTCATAAAGGGGTGTTGATGTTTCCAAACTTTCACTAGTGTACATAGATTTAAAAGATACAGTTTCTCAAATCCTTCGTCAATGAATGATACACGCATAAACCTATCAATATGTTCTACATGCATATCGACGTAAAATCCGATTCGACATATTAACCTCATGCCCACAAAAATACATCTTTGACGGTGTAATCTGAATCCTTTTTATATAAACGAGAACAAGATCTAAGTAAGTTTATATCACGGGATGATGGCATTATGTCTTTTTTGTACTCTTCAGATATAAACGACACACACAGGATCATAACAACAATGATCAAAATAAGAAAGATTCTCTGCGACACATTCAACGTAGCGACTGATTTGAAAATCTGAATTCATCAACTCAAAGAACTGACCGTCAAGTACAGGTCCTGGTATTAAATGACGCGGGACTAACGCATCAACTTTGAACAAAATATCAAATGGCAAATGGATATGTACGGGACGTGATGCTTTCGGAACAAGTTTAGACCCTATCGAAAAATAAGAATTGTTCTTAAACTTCATAAGAACAAGATTTTCTATAAAACCCGAAAATAATTCTGTAATATTAGCGAGGTTTGGAACATTGAACTCTAAGAGCATATGTGAAGACTTCTCGATCGAGAAACTTCTTGTAAAATCTGTTTGGCAATATAGCCATAGTGTGAGCTAAGCTGTTTTGGCATATTTAGTCTCTCTTACACCTTTTGAGTTCACTATGGTTCAACCCCAAAATAGACCAAACCATACTTGACTGCAAGTCTTGCCAAAACAACTTAGCTCACACTATGGCTATATTCCCAAACAAATTTTACTAGAAGTTTCTCAATCGGGAAGTCTTCACATATGCTCTTAGAGTTCAATGTTCGGGACCTCCCTAATATTACAGAATTATTTCCGGGTTTTATAGAAAATCCTGATATTATGACGTTAAAAAACAATTTCTATTTTTCAATAGGGTCAAAACATGTCCTGAGAGCATCACCTCCTGTACGTATCCGTTTGCCATTTTATATTTTGTTCAAATTGATGCATTGGTCCAGCATGGTTTAATACCGAGACCCTTACTTAATGGTGAGTTCTTTGAGTTAATCAATCCAAATTTTCAAAACAGTGGCCGCCTTAAACGTATCTTGGAGAGACTTTCTTATCTTTATCACTGGTGTTATGATCTAGTGTCCTTTATATCTAAAGAGTACAAAAAAGACATAATGTTATCCTGCTATAAACTTTTGGTTCCTGGTCTTTTTATATTAAAAGGGTTCAGATTACACCGTTAAAGATGTATTTTTGTGGGCTTGAGGTTAATCTGTTGAATCGGGTTTTACATCGATATGCACAACATGCTGATAGGTTTATGCGTGTATCATTCATTGATGAAGTATTTGAGAATTTGTATCATTCAAATCTATGTACCCGTAGTGAAGGTTTGGAAACATCAACACTCTTTTATGAGAGAACATTGGATATCCTTAAGAACGTGATATTTGTTGGCAAGAAAAAGTTTGAATTTCTTGCCTATTCGTCTAGCTAATTAAGAAACTATTCGGTGTGGATGTTTGCATCTCATAGCAAGCTTAATGCTGCTGATATTAAGGAATTGGATGGGAAATTTTAATAAGATAAAAGTTCTTGCTAAATATGCTAGTAGACTCGGGCTTTCATTTGGAGCATCCATTGAAAGTTTGTTTGTTAGTGATGATGAGTTAGAGCTCATCAATGATATAGAAGAAATGAATACGTCTTCTCACATAGAATCACGAAAATATCTGCCACATTTGCAGCTAAAGTTTCTGGGAAATGTGGGTATGCAATTACTCCATCTGCATTACAAATAAGAATTGGTGGGTACAAAGGACTTGTGGCTCTGGACCCAAAATCAAAGAAAGTTTATCTCTAAGAAAAAGCATGCTTAAGTTCGAATCCTCTCACATGATGTTGGATATACTTGCAACCAGCGATTCTCAGCCATGTTTTATTAACCGTCAAATTATAACTCTTATTTCAACCCTAGGAATCGAAGATCATTATTTTTCGGTTAAACAAGAGCATGTGTTAAAGTTACTAAATGATTGGTATGGTGAGGATTATGTATTCATCAAGTTTGGCAACACAGGGTCATTAGAAATGATGTCAAAACAGAGATTATCACCCGCAATGCTTTTTTGTGGATATCAACCAAGGAATGAACCGTTCCTTTTGATAACCCATGCTTGCATCCTGGGGATGTACGTATCTTGAATGCTATCCCTGTACCCAGAGTATCTCATATGGTGGATTGTATAGTTTTTCCACAACTTGGATTATGGTAAGTTTATATTGTTCTGTTGTTTAGTGCAGTGTTATCTGACTTTTTTTTTATATTATTTCTTTTATGGAATTTCCTACCGTAATAGTGTATGATTTTGTTTGGTTTTCAGTGTAACATGATTGTAGACCACATCCTGATGAATGCTCAGGAAGCGACTTGGATGGAGATAAATACTTTGTGTGTTGGCACAAAGATCTAATTCCAGCTGCCGCAAATATGAGAAAGAATTACCTACCAAAACAAATAAAGTATTAGTCTAGTTGCTAAACCTATTGTGCTAAAGTATCACAGGAAGATAGCAATTTTCGGCCCAATTGGCTACACAGCATGCTTAATTTGGCTAAAACCAAAAGAATTTGCCGGGGGCGGGGGTGGTTGTGTTGACTATTTAATGTTTAAGATATCATTGCAGAAACTATACTACTAATATGATGCTATAATATTAATATGAAAAAGAAATTTGATATCAGGAACATTTTGACCTTTCGAACCATTAGCTAAGCCGCCCATTTTCCACACCTACGTGTTTTTGATAAGTTTTACTTCATAAGATTGGGGAAAGATGCTTGTCTAATAAGAATCTTGGTTCTGTGCTTCAGGAAGTTAAGCAATACTTCGCAGACTACATCAGTCATATAGTTCTATTAGAGTAATTGGGAAGCTCTTTGATACTGTGGTAGAGGACACCGTAGCATCCAAATCCTTTGGACCTGGTGAGGCATACGATAGGGATATGGAAGCAGAAGGTTACAAGGATCATATTGAAGAGAAATTATATTGAGGGGAATTACGATAGGGATATGCAAAAGCATCTGCCCGATACTATGCGACATACAGTGAAAGCTAAAGCGCGTGGGCATTATATAAGTTTCCCTTGGTGTGGTTATGAACTTATGATTACCTTGTCAAAATCGAGCAAGGGAAATTGAACGAACACCAAGTAACTTTATTCTAATCCAGTTTTGCTTGACTATGAGAAATGGCTACCAACTTTATTCTCCAATGACAGATTAATAGTTTTATGCTTCAGCTAGCTTTTAGTATATAACATAACTTGTTCATTATGTGTCATCACCAATGCACATGTCTTCTAACATTTTTCAGGGATGCCAGGCTGTCTTTTGTATATGCAATTCGGAAAGTTGATCTAATAACGCCTAGTCTTGTTAATCATTGCGCTTTTCTGGTGCTCATTTTCCAGAGTTGAAAAAAGGGTAGGAATAATACATGTAAATTTTAAAAATTGGTGTACAATAGCAAGGCAAATGACTATATTAAATCCAAAATGGAGAAAGAAGAAAAAGAAAGAAGAAATTGTGCTACATCGCGTTAAGTCACTAAAACAACATGGAATGAGGTTTGAAGGGATTTTGCTCGGGGAATGACACTTTTCTCATTGCCAGCGCTAGATACCCTGGAATCAAGCGATGCCCACTAATAACCGTTCACAAATAGACCGCTTGGCTGTTATACAATAGAGACATAAACTCATGTATAAAGACCTATTATCAACAGGTAATTGTTGTTTCCTAAAACTATTATGAAAATACATTATAATAGCTCAATAGCTGTCAATCATAAGTCTTTTATTGATTTTTAAAGAGGATTTGAGTTTGGAGAGAAATGGCCCTAATTTTTAACAACGAGCTTAATGTGAGTATGTTGGTTCCCAAAGATAGCATCCGGACCAAATGAGCAATGATGAGTATTTCAACCTTCAGCAATGATGCTTCTCGTCATCCTGTTTTATCCTAAATGCTTAATAACTATTTCGATTATTTCCGGATGTTACTTATAATCAGGGTTTTAAATAGCGTGCTATAGCGGCGCCATAGCGTGAGGCGTGGCCTCCACGTTACGAAACAGGCCGAAGCGTCGTCTCTAGGCGTAGCGTGCAAAAAAGCGTGATAAGGCGTGATAAAGCGCGCTATAGAGCAAGGCGTGGCGCCTTTTTTGAAGCTTTTAAGATTTGTTTATTTTTTTAAATTTTTTTAAAGAGATTTATCGGACGTTGAGCTTATTTACAAGTATTTATTCGGGCTTAGTAAATCCATAACTGAGTTTTAAGTCTATTAGCCAACTAATATTGACAACTCTATAAATATTTTTTGCCGCTTTGAATCACGCCTTAAAAACGCTATGACGCGACGCTTCACGCTAAAGCTTGAGGCTTGGCTATGCCGCTACGCCNATGTGTATTTAGTAAAGTTTGAACCTTATGAGGAGATTATGTGTAGGCCATCTGAAATTAAGAACTATATCAGAATAGTATTGGTATTAGTTCCAGATTTTGTTAAAACCAACTCTTGATTGTTAATTTTCTATAAAGAGCATTTCCAGATTCAAATGAGTTTGAAGCAAATCGATTTTTCTTCAATAAAAGCAAATTAAGATTTATATGTTTCCGTTAGGAACCTTATATGCGACACATGGTTAAACTTGGACAGGGACAACAGATTTTGTACCATAACTCAACCAATGCAATTGGTCCAGTTTGCTTCCAAGTCAGATGAGATGAACCGTATCTGTTATTACTAGTTCGTATGTATGACAACCTGAGAGGGTTCTTAATCAAAGTGATGAAGTTAACACTATCAATAAAGCTGTTCATGACAGGTAAAGCCAGTGACGGATTTAAAACAAGACAGAGAATATCGTTTAAACTCGAAAACATATCTGTAATAGCATCAAGATTACAATGTCAAATGACATACATCATGCATCAACATCTTGTAAACCCCCTATAGTCTCGATTACCAATTATTCAAATCACTTGTAGCTTGGTATTAGGAGGTTCAAAACAAAACTAGAGAATATGACCCATCAAAATATACCATACTGATGCTAATTTGTACCCTTACAAACAGGGCATACACTATAGTAATAATATCTGTAGAAACACTAGGCAGATCTTTTTTCCTGTTGTCTTTGGTGATCATGATACTAGATGCATGAACTATAGTAATAATATCTGTAAAGAGGCAAGTAAAACGGAACCAGGTGTGACCCATGAGGGCAAAACTCACCGTGACCTTTTGTAAAGGCTATAGGCCACAGCTACAGTTGCCACAGCTCCAACTAAAGCAGCAGCTGTAAAAATCTCGTGTTGCTCCCATTTCTTGGAGAAGATGTCAAGTCTGTAGGACTTCTTTCCCTCAGTTTTCGCTTCTGAACTTTCATCTCTGCAGCATGAGACTCCGTTGGCACCTTGACAACAGCCTCCAGTATTTTCCTTCTCTTCTTTTACGCTTTCCTTCAAATCACTTCCATTGGGAAGTGTCTGTTCCACTGCCTTCTCAGCTTTCTCGACAGGAGGAACACCCATTTGACCCCTGCAGTTAATTATATCAATTCTTAATAAAATAACTACAATTTATAGGAACAGTTTGAGCCCAAATTATTTGAGAAGGAATTATTTGGGTTACACTTTATTGCTAGCAGATGTTACGGGTAGAATTAAACTTATCATAAATATAACAGGTTGAATGGTATAGAAGTTGTCCAAAGTGTTCGGAAATCCCCACATTTGGATTACAACCTCTACCTCAAATATTTTTACAGATGCCTGGCTAACAAGTTATCATAGTTGAACCACTGGTGTATTTTGTTTTCGTAAAAATTCATTCTGAATCAATAAAAACAACTTTTTTTCTATATCAGAGTATGTATCTATGTATAAACAACCTATGTAGCATGCCAATAGAATAAGAAGGTATTAACACAAGACCGGAGCCAGCTAGGTACAGCTGTACAGGCTTTTAGACATAACATTAGCGTTTGAAAGATCCTTATAGCAAGATTTAGATGAAGAGTCAGCCATAACTAATATACTCTTATCTAAACAGGTCCATATGTTTAAAAGCATGCAGACAGACAAAGGAAGAAGCATAAAGCTAAGAAGGCACCACATGTAAACATTATCATAATAACTAGTATATAGGCCAAATTTATCATGATGTTCCTAAACATGGCTACAGTAAGAGAAACTTTCCTACAGGTTGTTAACTCAACTAAAATGTTTCTAAACACGAGCCAAACATCTAAAGACAGAGACAAATATGCAGTTGCAACTAACAATATTCGAAAAAACACCATTATAGCAATCATGAACAGTGTTTTCTAGTTATACAGCTATATTCTCTAAAATTTGTCATACATTTCAGTGCTTAGTTTGAAAAAATACACTTTAAACATCAAAATGAAGCTCAATAACAGGTTATAAAATAATACTATTATGCCAAAATATAGATTTATCAGTGTGTATACAAAAGATTAAAGAACAGTTTAAAATTGACCAAAGATTAAATATCAAAAATCAGGTTTTTTAGCGTCAACCAATTGAGCTAAGTGCATAAAGAATACAGAAGGAAAAACAATACCTCCAAATCCTTTCAATGATCTCACCCTTCTTGATATGCTGGTCAAGCAATTCAGTCACATCATTTGGGGTAACATAACCATACCTATAATACAAGAATAACAGATGAACATACACATAAGATTGACTTAACAGTTAATGCATCTAAAGGGAACATTCCAAACAGAATTAGAATAGATAAAGAAATGTGGTATAGAATTGTATTACCAGTGCCCAGACACTTTCTCATCTTGAGCTGCACTGTATATTATCAAGTTCCCTGCATATTTGTGGCCCCCAACATGTGAGCATGCACTCACAAAGATCTGATCCTTCAATCCCCTTACTCCAATCTCCTCATTGAACTTCTCGATTAAAGGTGGTCCACAAACACCACACCTTTTATCTCTACTGTTATGAGCACACACAAACACGTATGAAGCTGCTACTTTCTCCTCTGTCCCGGAAGCCCATGGTTTGCCATTCACGAGCACGTCCTCCACAAAACTATCGATGTTTGATTCTTCCAGACCACTTCAATCACAAAAGCATCAGTAAGCAACATATTTAACCATTGGTGTAGTTGCAAACAATAATAATATCATATGCTAAAGTGCACCCTGGTAATGATCTAAAAGATAAGCGAGCAGTTCCTACTATGTACTACTGCTACTTACAAATCATATTTATGAAACACTTGACCTTATTATCTTTTTGTGGCTCTGTTGTTGCTCACACTGCTGACAATGTTTTCCAGTATCAGGGACAAACTTTTTACTCTTTTGGGAAAAAGACACTGTTTGACACTGTTGATATTGATCTCATGTTCTCAACAATATCCAAACTAAAGTTACATTGCTTGTAAGGAAAGTAAGCTATCATATCTTACATCAAAATGATACAACCAATTGAAACTTACTAGAAAAAACTAGAAATGACTTAGAATCTACATCTTGTATACTTTGACTTGAAAATACTTGAAACACAACACTTGTAGGCTCGAAGAGTATGGTGATCATCCAATGAATTGGTTGCTTAGGTAAGAACCTCCTTTGGTATTGACAACATCACCTATGCTAGCAGGATACTTACAATCAACTACCTACTGCAATTTCACCTTCCAGTCAACATTACTTTTTCAACAAAGCTCTAACCACTGCCAACGCTAAACAACTTTTTCCACTGAATTTATAACTTATATCCAATTCCACTTTTTCGCGTTAACAAAAAATAAACACAACTTAAGACATTTAGCAAAGCATTGCTAACAAAAGACCAAATAATTCGCTATCTAGACTATCACTCTCATCAACACTATATCAACAAATACCTATACATCACATTCCACTGATTCACAACTTTCACAGACCAGAACACATTACATAGAATCATAACAATTCACACACCAAATCAAGGCCCATTCTCCTTCCGATTTACAAAATCAACACACATACATGAGCTTATACCTAACATCACATTCCACTAATTTACAATTATAACCTAACAAGTAACAAATCTAGTCACGTAAAATTCTCATAACAATTTACACACCAGATCAAGTCCTATTCTCCTTCCTCAAATAACAAAATCAACACGATATATATACATATATCAAATACCTAACAACACATTCAACTAATTTCACAATCATCACATAACAGGATGCCTTAGATAAAACTCTCATAACAACTTACACACCTAATGAGTCCAATTTTCCTTCCACAATCAACAGGTCACATATACATACATGAAAACATACCGAACATCACATTTCACTTCACAAGTTTCACCTACCAGAACTCTCATAACAATTCACACGCTGACTCAGTCCTATTCTCCTTTCAACATTAAAGAAATCGAGACAACATGTATACATACATCAACAGATAACTAATATCATATCTAACTAACTCAGAACTTTCACATACCAAAATATGTTACATAAAAATCTCATTTCAATTTACGTGCCAAACCGAATACTAATTTCCTTCCACAATTAACAAAATCAGCAGATACCTCATCACACTGCAAAAATTCACAATCATCATCTAACAGAACCTGTTGCATAAAACCCTCATAACAATTTCTACACTAACGACTAAATTTCCTCCCACCGTAAACAAAATCAATATCTAACGTTACACTTCATAATTCACAATCAGCATCTGATAAATCACTTTAGGTGAAACAATCATAATGATCTACAAACCAAACTTAGTACTATTTTTCTTCCACAATTAACTTCAACAGGTCACATATACATATATGAGCAGATACCTAAAATCACATTTCACTAATTCACAACTCTCACCTACCAGAACATCGACTCAGTCCTATTCTCCTTCGCATTTCACTAATTCACAATTTTCATCTAACAAATTGCGTTAGGTAAAACACTCATAACAATTTCCATATCTAGCCGACTACAATTTCCCTTCCACAATTAACAAAATCAACAGGACATATATAAACACATATCTAACATCACATTTCGCTACTTCAAAACTTTCACCTACCAAAACACGTTACATAAGAATCTCATAACAATATACACATCGAAGCGAATACTGATTTCCTTTCTCAACAACTACAGGCCATGTCACATATATGAGCAGATACCTCGAAATCACATTCACTAATTCACAACTCTCACCTACCAAACATGTTACATAAAATTCTCATAACACTTCACACACCGACTAAATCCTATTCTCCTTCCACAATTAACAAATCAACCAGTCTAATATCACAATCCACTAATTCACAATTTTCATCCAATAGACCACCTTACGCCTAAACCTCCTAAGAATTATACACACCGAATCGAATACTATTCTCCTTCATAATTAACTAAATCGTCATATATTCATATCATAATTCAACCTAACACACGCACACAACGTGAATGAAAAAAAAGTAACAAACATAGCATAATCATCTAACAGAAAGTAATATAGCAATTTACGCGCCGAATCAACTACTATTTTCATTTCACAATTAACTAAATGAATACCTAACACACAGCGAATAAAAAACCGCAACGAAAATAACGAAATGAATACGCACCTGTACTTAACCAAATCCGGAAAGACCAAAACATCACCATCAGTTAAACCAGTTCCATCACCTCCTTCACACACCGTCAACAAACTCTGCACAAAATATCATCAAAATTCACATCATAACTATTTAAAAAAAAAAAAAAAAAAAAAAAAAAAAAAAAAAAAAAAAAAAAAAAAAAAAAGTTATATAACTAACTTTAACAGCAAAATCATTCTTCCGATCCTTGATAGCACCAGCAAGCCTCTTCACAAGCAGATCCGAATCAGACGATTCAATACGAGCAGGCCAATCATTATGCGTCTTGTAACACAAAAACACATGACGTCCGTACGGATGAACTGATCCTGTTAGCTTCTCTGTGTACATTTCTGGCCGTTGAAACCCGAACTTAACGGTGTCGTCTTCATCGGCGTTGACTGTAACTGATTCAGTTGAGACGACGTCGTTTGACATGACGGAAAAGTTAACGGAGGCGGTTAGGATTGGACGGAGAGATGACGGAGTTTGTTTTTGTTGTTGAGATATTTTGGAGAGTGAGATTTTTGGGAGAATGTGATGGAGATGGAAGTAGGTGCGGGGGTTTGGTTTAAAGGGTGCAATTAACATTACCTTTTATATTTTGATATTTTCTAACTACTGTGTGTGATGTAAATATTTGGTTTAAATAAAATAATGTCAACATATAAAGGGCCATTCCATGCCATGTGGTAGCTAAACAAAAAATGTATCGTATGCCAACTTTGAAATTATACTTGTGCAACAACTTTCGTCTTAAAATAACATTAGGTGGTGCAGCAGTGTCCAGTGATTAGACCTACCAATATCGCATCACTTCACATCACTAGTGTTGAAAGTAATGTTGAAGTTTTAGAACATAAGGTCGACCGGAGTGGGTGTGACTTCAGCTCTGTGACACATTTGTTACGCACAACACCCCAAAGTAGAAGTTCATGGTCACGGCTTTTGAGTGAGTTTGATGAGTCGCTTACCGTTGTGAAAAGGCTGAAAATCTGGGCCCCAATTAATGCAATTATCAGTTGAGCAATTATAAAATATATATACCTTAAAACTTCACCATTTAATACACATCTTCTTATATATTCTTACTTTCACAACATATATTTTATTACTCATTATCCAAATGAATTCTGAAACGTTTTTGTTCACCGACTCAGAAGAAGAACAAGAAATCATTAGTCGGAATGTGAATTTATTGGAAGAGCGGTGTCGTTTATTAGGAATATACAACGAGCAAATCGACCGACGAGAAACCCTAGATATCGAGATCGTTATGGTGCTCATGACTGTTTAGTCACCGCCTATTTTATTGAGAACCCGATGTACGATGCACGTATATTCCGAAAAGAGGTTCCGAATGAATTGAACTCCTTTTCAACCGGATAGCTTGGGAAGTAACTATTCATTGTCCATTCTTTAGTGATGATGTCGACTGTACCGGAAAAGAAGGCATTTCCTCGTTGATGAAGTGCACCGTCGCAAGTTTATCAATTATTTTCAAAAACTCTTAGATGGTTATGCTTTCAGACTTAAGAACTACCTCTTAACATTCAGATATCGATTTCAAATTCAGACTTGAGCGTCAAACAGAAGACCCCTAAATTACATACACAATCAATTACACATCTCAATTTTTCATGATTAATATGATTACAAATTTCTAATGTTATTGTTACGAAAAACATATTAAAAAAATAATAATAATAAAATAAAATAAAATTAAAAAAAAAAAAAAAAAAAAAAAAAAAATTTTTTGCCTCTTTATCATCGTTGAATTACAACATCTCTCGAATCTTCGTTGTCCCGAATTGTATAAACATGTATTAAACAATTAACACTCATCATTTTAGGAAGCAATGAATTCTTAAGTATTCCATAACAAGCAGGATTGCCCGCGCGTTGCTGCGGGGCTTCATTTTTATTTGTTAAAACAGTTTGGCAAACAACTTAAATTCTTGATATATATGCATGCCAAAACAACACATTCTAATATGTTAGTAACCTGATCGTATCTTGCCACTTTTGCGCACATAAAACTAAAGTGACTATTGGCACTCGCCGGTATAAGCGTTCATGAAAAGCCGCAATATGCAATTATATTATGCCAACTATCTGCAACTTAAAAAACCATATCATGGGACAAAGCAATAAATCAAATAGTTATGTCCAAGCACACTAAAACAATCTTGCATATAACTAACATAAAAGATCTTGACTACAACATATCAAGACATATCACCTCAAATAAAGATACTATATATGTGTCAATTAATTCAGTAGCCACACACTTTGATAAACCTTTAAAATTGACAATTTGGGTACTGCTTGTTCAGTTTCACCACCCTTGTTTCACTTTCCATGGTTGAAGGATCCAATGTCTTCGTAGCCAACAAAATGCTAACATGTCATATTGTTGCAACCAACCATTGCCGCTTTCATATATCCTGCAATCTTTATAAATACTTTTATTCATGTAGGTATATCAGATAAATCATATTCACGCACTTACCTAGTAATTATCAAGTGCCTAACTTTTTCTTTGAACCTGCACAATACTTTACAATAATGGTCTCACCATCAATTATTTCCAGCAACTGTATTTATTAAATCTAAATACCTAATCATTAATCAGTACTCTAATGGTCAATTTCCTCTCAACACCATAGTTATGTTCTCATCGTAGTCAAATATTTCACTACAGGATGGTTCAGATGCAGGTTTATTTCAATAATAGCTTATTCACTTTAGGCCAATCCTTGTGGCATTTAGGTTTTGATCCATTTTTTTATCTAAGTAATCCCAAGAAGCCCCGTGTTACTTGAGGTTAATTTACGATAAAAGGAGTATACAACATAAATTCAGTAAATTAAATATGCAAGATACATGTGATTGTATCAGTATAGTCATGTTTTTATGATCTGTTATTGTTTGATTCAGGATTGTGAATAAGAAAACCTGTCATTCACATACCGAAAGTAAATAAGTATATGAATAGAGTGTTTTCATAGAACTAAAAATTGCACCATCTCCATCGTCTTTTATCCCACTTAATTTTAAAGAGTGTATGTAAAAGTGTATTCAAATTCAAGTTTTCATCCAAACATCACCAAAATAAGCCAACTGCCTAGTTTACAGGGGAATTCCCCTTTTCCAAAAAATATATATATATATATATATATATATATATATATATATATATATATATATATATATATATATATATATATATATATATATATATATATATATATATATATATATATATATAGTAATAAGGTCACTACTTATTTATGTTCAAGTGAGCATCGACACAGAATACTGGTTTACGCCGTTTGGTTTTAATTGTAGCAATACAAAGTTATTCTTTAGACAGTGGGCTGATACGCGGTCCTAATTAAAACAGCAAAGTATAACTCAGGTTTAATATACTCGCCGATACGTAGTCCTAATTATAGATGTGCACAAATATGAAGGCCAAATATATATTGAACAAAGGTCACTCACCATTGATACACGCAACGACTGATGGCACACCGGACTTCGCTTCATCCTCGCACGCGAGTCAAACACACCGGAATCTTGGATCAAACCTGCAATTAACACTAACATTAGAAAGTTCCAAACTTTTTATGAACATTATGAAAATAGAAGGTGCTGATAAATCCCTATTCAGTTATTCTTTGTCGATGCAGTAACTGATCTAACCCATTGAAAATTCATACTACATTTACAGTCAAACAAAGAAACATTTGACCAGCTACTCAACACGCTTTGTAAATAAGAATTAACATAAATGTTTGCGGCAGACATAACTCTTCACCCATCAAGAATGTAAAATTAACATTACTTACCGATCTCTTCACGTTAGCTGTTATCAACTTATGGATTATGAGTAAGTCGTATGCTCAACTAAGCAATCTCGTAAGCCGGAAAAAGTGAGCTTATGAGCTTTACACAAAACAAATAGGCTCATACGCCTCGAAAATAAACTAATCCAAACACCCCTTGCGTAATTTTCACCAAGACTCGAAACTGAAATTGTCACCACTTCCTTGAATTTCTCATATATGCTCAACTTTCTATAGTGACAACATGAAAGACATCTTATTTCGCTCATAAATCATCAGATAAGCAAATATATATACGAAAATCCCAAACATTGTCCAAACCGCTTATTTATTAAAACGAAAAATATTTTGTAATTACCTTGTTCCAGCTTATTTTTCGTAAAACCAACTGAGAATGCCAAAAATATGAATTACCACCCACTAACAATCACAATCCCCACCTTCGTACCAATAACATCCCTTATCCCCTAATCATTTTCCGTACTACAGTTTGGTGTTTCAGTAATGTATCATTCACGAAAAAAAATAATGGAGCCGTTCCACAAATAACAGAGGCTTTCAAATTTAATACCTTTTCTTGAGTATGAGTCCATGGGTTTATTGACAGTATAAGGGAAAGTCCAAGGGTTTCTTTTCCTGGACATTGGTTCTTTTTTATATTAACCGCTTATATAAATAATAAATTTTGGATTTTTGCAAATAGAAGTTTAAAGAGTGGAAGCTGAGTTTTTCTGCCATCCCCCCTTAATGAAACTTAACACACCCACATACATAATATAAGTGGGAGAGAGTGTACCTGTGAGTTATCATAAGTCAGACCCTGTGAATAAAAATGTTGAAAAGCAAGCTGTAGACATGGATGAAGATAACTATTAGATAAAAATCAGATTGAGGTACCATAAGTAGCATACTGACACGACTCAGCTGACTATGTAATAAGTCACCGTATTTGCAATGCTCAACCTGTGCATTACGATCAGGTTGCATCCTGCTTATGCTAACAGATCCTTGCTGACCTTTTCCAGATGAATAATAAAAGTTTACTAACCTCCATCTGCCACAGCAATACGATCACGAATATCATGTAGAAACACTAATTTATCAGCAATTAATTTTGAAAGAGCTATCATAACTATACAAAGCAAAGAGATATGTAGCCAGTAGAAGTGCCAGTTACCACCCATTAGTAATGTATGTGTCGATTTAGGCCATGCTTTATCTCTCTCGGGTCAAATAGGTTAAAAACATATAATGCATAAGCATCTCAGCTTATTGACTTTAGTGAATGCTATGTTTGATAGACATGTTATTGCTTAAAAAAACTTAAGCTTTGAGCAAAAAGTGTTTTGGGTCACCCCAACTTAGACCGTTCAACCAACGCACCAGACTAATGCATTTTGACACCTCTAGTGGCCAAACAACAAATCTTGAAACAACTCGTAAAGAAACGTACCTCTCTATATCTACTTAGATATGTATTAAGTGGCTCAATATAATCCTCAAACCATACGTCCGCCAGTGCCCATAGCAGATCATCACCATTGATGGTTTTCCTCTTTTCCTTTTGACACTTCTCACTTGCCCTTTACACGAATTAAACAAACAAACAACCACATAAATTATGCTTGTACATAAAAGATTAGAAATACCATAAAAAAAACCACTCACTGGAATTGTGAAAAGCTAATAAGCTCGGTTTTAGCAGGTCATCAATTTTAGTCTATAATTTGTTTGAGTTCATAAGCTCAATTCGGCAAGCTCATAAGCCATTAAAATCTATCAGCTCCAATCACACAACAGGATTTCCTTTAAGTAAATTTTCAACCAACCTACCTGACAATAAAGGCATAATATAAGTAGTTTTATGCTTATTTTTACATAAGTTATAAACATATATTCATCCTCCATATGCAAACTTTATTATTTAAGATTGATATCCACTCAAACTTATTTAAACAGAGATAATGAGTCCTAAATTAGTGCTGAAATTATATTCTTAAACCGGAATCAGCAAACACATTTTAGAATTAGTAATTCCAGTACCCTTATTAGAAAAACATCATTTAAGATGGTCATCTAACTTGTCACTATAAACATGTGGTATACCTGATTATGTGATTATGGCCTCGTCACAACCGTATATTCAATTTCATCCCACAGCAGCATTTAACCAAACACTTTATGGCCATCCTCCAAGTTGCCACCAAATAACTTATAAGTACCTGACATAAAAGATTAGAAATACCATAACTATGAATCATTGTCTGACCTCGAGCTTAAGATTGCATATAAAAACAAACTTATAACTCCACTGCCTCTAACTCAGACATTTCCTCAAACACATTATATGCATATTCCAAAAAGTAAATGACTTTTTAACCTAATTTGTAACACAAATCCAAGTAACCCTAACCGAAAAAGAACACTACCTTTGAAATCATATAGACAAACATAAAATGATTTTCGCACATGTTGAGGCCGCCGGTTCAATGCCATAGCTGATTATCTCCTACCGACGAAGATGTATGAAATAAGAAGCTTCAAACAGATCATCACCAAAACATGTGGGTATAAAAAAACCCAGCTCACTTCTGTGCTGATGATTGTATCAACAATTTTTTTTTTTCTTTTGGTAACTCAGACTGCTACCTGCACTACTATTTTTCTTATGGCAATTTTTTTCTTTTCTTTTTTTCTTCCTGCTGGTGCTAACTTTTCAATGGCGCAAATATTATGTATCTATGTATGTATTAGTATATTGGAGAATGTACACACATGGACAATATATCTTGAAGCTTCCTAACAGTTGAGATCTACTGGAAGCCATACCTCAAATCACTGTTGACTCCACATGTTTAGCTTAGAGTGAGTTGTACAATGTAGCAGCTTACTGCCCTTGTGGGATTTGAAAAAATTGGCATGGTTGGTACATTATCAGAGCAATTAGAATGACTAATCCATGAACAGTGTTAAGGGAGATGTTTGCCAGCCAATGGGCTGCTGCCAAGGGCGCGACCCACCACTGTTGGCCCACTAAACTTCCACATTAACCAAGTTAATGACTACATGCAGCCAATAAGAAGCAACTTTAAAGGGTAAAACAAAAAATTTGCAAGACAATTTGTGTCACATCATGTTTCCCGGTTATATTATAGTATAATTCGCCAAGCACACGCAAACAAACCATATAAAAATGAAATCAAAACGTGCAAGCCACATAATTTTAAAATTATAGGTAACGAGATGGACACTAACTAAAATTAAATATAATAAATTTCTAGCAAGTATGTAGAACTAAACATACAGTATGAAAAAATCTAGTGAACACTAATTGTTAACTAAAATATAGCCAATGACAGTTATTGTGTTAGACGAAGGGACACGAGGTGTCAAATGGGTCAACCTGACCCGACCTGAACCCGATAAGAACTTACCAGGTCAACTCGATAAATTTGATAGTCTAATAGGGTCGGGTTAGGATTTTAATAAGTTTGTTATCGGGTTATTGGGTTGACCTGATAAACTATAATGACCCACTAAAATATATAAAATAATTCACTTTTGTAATTCGTTTATTAGTCAAACTTCTTAATTATTAAGCTTCCTACACAAAAAGAATGATAAAATGCATCTTCAAATTTAGTTCTAGTGCACTAAAAGTTTACATCAGTAGCTTACCATCTCATGTGTATATTTTTGCTACTACACGAGACATAAATAACATGCCCACTGCCCAAACAATTCAATCCCTACTTGTAATTACTTTGTTTATTTCGTTTTATATTGAGCCAAATGAAATATAGTAGCCTGTTAGTCTAATATTTAACTTGTTGGATGGTAATTTAATAAATGAAGAAATTGTAAGATGAAATTAACAAGTAACCCGATAATTCGTTAGATCCAATCCGACAACCAGTAACCTGATAGACCCGAACCCGATAGACTCGATACCTTATAGGATCGGGTTACGAATTAGTTTTTATTTTTTCAAAACCCGATAAACCCCTAATCCGGCCCGATAACCCGTTTGACACCTCTAGACATGACCTTGAGTAAGTCAAATGACCATGCTCACAAGATCAATATTACTCGAAAGAACAATAAAATAATTATTAGGACTTCACTCAAAATTTTAAGATGGCCTACTTCATAAATATAGACAGTATATCGTTTTGATGAAATTGTGAACCTTCGCAACCTCGAGTTTACAAAACTTCATTCGAAGATATTTTTTTTAGTAAACTAGCGCCGTCCCTTTCATTTATGATAACAGAAAATGAAAGGCACTAGATACATCTTGTTAAAATAAAAAATGTGTATCGCATGTAAAAAACTAGACCGTGGAATAGTCATATCTAACAACTATGATTACGTAGTATGTTGGTTATTTTAAAGTTTTGTGTAGAAACTATGAGATGCATGAATGGTTTATATAAGACGGTTATTAGGTGCATTACGTCTGATAGTGGTTGATTTTATTGGGAATGTTTTTTCAGTCACCTACCCCACCCCACTCTATATTCGTGATCATGCCGTAAATAACATAGTCATAAATAAGGCACGTCGCACCAAAAAATTACCATAACTATGGCAAGTTTCATGAAAAAGTAAATAGAGATAGATTCTGCAAAGCAATAACCAAATGTAACGAAAGTATTCAACAAAGTAGAAACAAACAAAAGCGACAAAGACGCTTGAATTAATTAAGTTGGTAACAAACCACACATATGTAGTTGTTTTTCGGGTTCAACCCTTACACTTGTTTTCAAAAGTATTCAATTTGATACTAGAGATCATTAATTTTGTTCTTGTGCATCCTAAACTCTGTTAACACGGAATTGCACCAATATTCCGACCGGGTAAGATCTTCTTTTATCTCGTCAATGGCCGTAATATGCAATTCATAATCATCCAAATTGGTTTCGCTCTTTTTTCCTGTCGGTTGACTTGTACTATAAAGTGGTTAATTAAAGAATTTGTCTCATTGGTCACGAGAAGGGGTCTAATCTTCAGTGGGAAAGGTGAAGACGAAGATCTGAGGGGAGAAGGGGATCTGGAACCGGATGTCCTAGCCATATCCAAACGTTTTTTCTTATTTTTGTGGCACAAGAGAACATTTTTTGATGACATGCAAGCTTAGTTAACAATGATTTTTGATATTGGAACTATGATGTTAGATTTAAACAATAATGAGAAGTATTTATACAAATATAACACACTCGTAATACATTCGCAACACACTGACTTTACAATCTAGATGCTAAGCACTACAAAGTAAATCCATTTCAACACATAAAAACCTCACAACCTATCCATGTGCCTTGAAGAATAAAAGATACTTTGTATGGATGGTGGAGGGTGATTGAAAAGGAAGAAATACGGTATATGATCACACGATTGTAAGACGGTCATTTGTCTTCATTGAGATCTGACGATGAATCAAAAAGATGCCCTATAGTGTTGAAACATGATTAACTTGAATGTCAAACCAAGATGAACGCCTCCAACGGAATATATCATGATCATCGTGAATGATTCGAGGTCAGTAAGGATCCTTCCCTATTTATATCACCAAGATTCAAAAACTAGAATGTCATTATCTCATTTTATAAAAATCATTATGAAATGAAAAAACATGCTAAACATTCAGATGACCGTCTAACTTGGGACCTAGAATTACCGCCCTAGTAACCATCAAGAAACTCAAGGGCAGAGATTAACACTATCGTTAAGCTTTGTGGTCCTTTTGAACTCAGACGTTCAGCTTTGAAACTTTTAGATTTGTGTTCCTAGACAATATTGAGTAGCGTTTATGAATGCTTTTGAAAAACATGATGAAGTAATGTGAGAAAATTTAAAGTGAAATACACTGGTATGTAAGTGAAGATGATTCTTTGGTTTTTCACCAAATAGACATGTATTTATAAGGAACAAAAGCACGAATTCAAATTTTTTAGTTAAATTTTATTATGGGGAAGGTAAGCCCAGCCTTGTCAAATGTTGTGGAGCCCACACCATTCTGTTGAGAAAATCGTAATCGCTTCACAAGATGTCGCAGACTAGAATTCGTTGGGTATGAACGGTGTCCCGTTTGTTTGTCATGTGACCTTCACTTGGCATATGGATTGTAGCATCTTCAATTTTGATCTGATGGACGAGACACGCATCATGGTCGGAATGAGACGAAGGTGAACACAGTGTAATTTTCAGGAAAAATGGAGGTGCGTGCGAGAATATATGACCGATTATTGGAAGTTGGAGGAATAGTAGGTTATTAAATAAAATAATAAATAGGTGTGCAGTGGGTGCAAAGGGTAAAAACGACAAAACGTGATTTAGTGTCATATTAAAGTTGAGTCAAGTTGAAAATAAGTGTCATATTCAATGTCTTTTATGCAAACCCTAATCTATTCATTTTACTAAAAAGGTAAGCATTTGCACATGCTTCGAGCAACTTTTAACTCATTTGCACATACTTTACGTGTAACTTAAGAACAATGTTATGCTGATTATGAAAAAAAAGACATACTGTAAAAGCTAATCAGTCAACTATAGAAAGTGTACACTACTTGTCAATGTAAAGGTTTTTGGCATAAGCAAAGTACAAAATTATATTTTAACAATGAAATCTGAGACTCGTATGCACCTATTCAAACGAGTTGATTAGTGCTAGACTGCTAGCTGCCTAAAAGCTGGTGTAACTAGGGAGCAAGTAGACAAGTGATACATAATGATTTATGCAGAACATTTTCGACATTATGTGAATATTCAATAATCAAACATCATGTTTTGCACAAGTCGTATTTAGAGTAAATTAGACTAGGACAGCAGACTTCCATTTGTTTATGAAATTCATGTCAAGAAAACAAGTTACATTTCAACAAAACTTTCACTTCGCTAAACCAATTGTCAAGTGCAAAAAGCGATCAAATGGTAACAAACTGTCAATACGGTAGCAACTCATATACAGAGAAGTGAAACTTGTACATTACTCTGGTCCAACGGAAAGACAGCCATTTCTTTCACATTACATCAACTTCAAATTTACATAATTTTGTAGACGAGCACATGAAAGTCGAAACTACTCAAATTACAGTAAAAATATAACTTAAAGGAAAGTATTAAGATTGTTCTAACAAATTTTCTAAATATAAGTTCAATATGTATCTTCCTGTGGAAAGGACATCAAGCCTCTTCTCGCTAGGTTCATATTTACCTTTCCGGAGCTGGTACCTGTGTGTCACAGCTGAGATCGTGTAATTCTGGCCTTCAATTGTTACACCATCTCCACATTGCAAGTTCTGCCACGATAAATAATTGTGCTGATATTATTATATGGGGAAAACATTCGTGCTGCGGACAGCACATAAGATAGGTTTATTCACTAGATCAGGGAATAGACACAGAAAAGGCAACGGAATTGCAACTCAATTCATTTGTGATTTCATGGGTGGTATATAGAAATACCTCTGAAATCAGCAAAGCACATTTTCCAAAAACAAAGGTATTCCGCGACATATGTCACAATCAGTTTGGAAGAAATGAAAAAACAAAATGGTATTTTTGTCGAAATAGATAATTTTGGTGATTTTCTTATAGAAACATTTATTCACGGTATTTTTGTTCAAATAGATAACTTATTTTAATTCAAAATGTATATTGTTGCATAGGTTGATCATTCCGTAGGCGATAGCAATGGAATGCCAATTTGCCTTCTCCAATGGAATTCATAATTCTGACAAAATTGAGTTCCATCAGAAAATGAAACCACAGACAATACGGAATCTTCATATGGAATTTATGATACCATTATTTCTAACTCCAAACACATTTTATGGTCCTGATTCATAGGACTTGACAATGGTATAACATGTCCAGCTATTCACGATGCAAGAAAACATCATATATATAGACAAACTAGAAAGGAATAGTTCACTTGTTCCTCCAATATATAACTTCCCATGAATGTGATCTACACATACTCTTGTTCCAAGCTATAACTTCCTATAGTTTTGGCATTTTCTTATAACTAACTCTATACGCCTAAAGAAATGGAAGGCTAATGCTGTATTGCAGTGTACTTTATGTGGGAATGGAGATGACTCACATGAACATTTCTTCTTCCAGTGTAATTACTCTGCTGATGTTTGGAAGAAATTGCAATTAATGATGAACAAGAAATTCTCACAGAGTTGGAACACATTGTCATGGAATTCTCTCAACTTCATAAGGGTAACAGTATATGGAATGTTGTGAGAAGACTAAAATGTGGCGTGGCTGTATATTTTGTTTGGCAAGAAAGGAATGGTAGGTTGTTTGGGCAGTCAAAAAGGGATGGAGTTAAATTGTATCAAGAGATAATTGAAACTGTGAAAATGAAGTTTCGGAGCTTATGTGTCAAAGAGACAATGGCAGTGAGAAATGTGGAGATGGTTTGGAATGTAAAGATGAAGAGAATATATAAGTGATGAATCTGGTAGTGACAAAACTGATTGAATAACATGTATAAATTCAATATCTGTATGTACGCAGTTAGAATGCTATTAGTGTTTAGTATAGCTTGTTAAATTTACTCATGGGCGTTAACGAACTACACAGGACATGTCTGTGGTAGTTATTAATAGCTTTGTACAACCTCTCTACCCTTGTGTAGGGCCGTAGGGGTATGAATGTTTAAGTTCTACATCCCGCATATCCCACTCTCGAGGGATTGGGTATTGTTGTTGTATATAACTAACTCTATAAATGGACGGATTAAAAATATTGGCTGGAGTGCATAACTCTATAACTAAACAGTTTACAATAAGCAAACTGGGATACGCTTATTAACTTTACTTTACTCCCTCGTATCTAACCTAAAACGCTTGGATTAAAATGGATCCGGCTGAAGTACTAATCAGTTTTTATTATTTGTTGTTGTGTTAAATTGCATTTTTTTTTACAGAATAAGAAAATCCAAACGCTACATTCAGTTTGAAAATTTTCCAAATTGAATTATGTGAATAAATGAGAAAGGAAGATGGGAGGTTACAGTGGGGAAACAACGGACGCCAAGGTTTCGAGGGGGAGGAGTAACTTCAATGACTTTGTACGGATAGTTGTTATTGTTTTGGTCACGTCCTTTTTCCTTCTTTCTGCACTCGATCATCAGATAAGCCATCCGTGGCTGTTTTGTAAAACATGAGTATAAAAATTAACACAAAAATTATTGTAAAAGAGATTGAAATGAAATGATTAGAAGTGTAAAAGGTACTCTAAAAACTAAAAAGATAAGGCTAATTACCTTGTGGAATGTGGTAAAGTGGGAGGTTATTGCCATCACCAAGATGATTGGAGAGATACAGAGTCACTCACAGTCCTTGCCTCAGCCTGTGGATTCTCAGCCAGAAGTTAGCAGAAGTGGACGACGGTAGGACAATGAAAGCCACAATTATTATATACAAAATCTCAAGAATATTTTTAGTTTTTGTTTTTTCTCAAAACATGTGTTCAAATAAAAATAATAACTAAAATAAAAAAATAATTACAATCATTTCTTCGAATTTTCTTTTTACATTTGAAGCGTGTGCTTAAAATTATTTACCACTCTTTTCATTATTCTTCTCGCTCGATCTTTGACCTAAATACTAATATCTATTATACATTAAAAACTTTTATTTTGAAAAAAATATGTAAATATAAAAGTTTCATTAGTTAGGTATGTATATGCCTTGGCATTTAGGAGAAGGGTTTGGAGCTAGTTCCCCTACGGAGTTCTTGCTTTAGTCTTACTGGATTTCTTGTTGTTGATCCTCCCCGCGAAACAATAATGGCGCATAAATAGTGGCTTTTTAACGAATCACCATTTTTTTATTCAAATAAAATAAATGAGATCAGGGTTGACATATTTCACGAAACAAAAAACATGAAGAAAGCAAGTTGTCCCTAGACTTCATGTTTTTTGGCAACCTCTGAATGGTACCCCACATGGCACCTCTTTAAACAAGGTTTTTAAGATCTGATTTAGCTGATTATTGGCTATAGAAATAACATCGTTATACCCCGCTACTTAACACAAACCCAGACAGGTCGTACTACGAGGGCCTCTCTCACTCTGCTTACCTCCCATGTAGGTAAGGAAGTGGAAGATGCACTTAAGACCGGATTTTCAGTCTTTAAGTTTTTGTTTCCGTCCCCCGTACCTGCCTTCAGGGTATGGAGCCACGTCGTTCGATATGGCATGCTTCCCAGGGGTCACCACTCCTTGGAGAAACGAACATGCAATAGGAAGCTGTCAGCTTCCCCGCCCAATGAGGACTCATGATGCTTGTTCAATCAATGTCGTCTTGTCTATCTTGACTTGCATCTCTTAAGACGCCTAATGGCATATTCTGGGAGTTGCCTAGTAGATAGGTTCATTGATCAAATACGACATTCTGAAAGTTGGTATTATGAGGTTCTGAAAGTTGGTACTATGGGGGAAGAATAGTAGGAAGCATATAGAAGCTAGTTGCCCTACGGTTTCTTGCTTTGATGTAGCTTGATTTTATGTGGGGTCAAGGGACGTTTAGCGTTGACAATACAAAATCCGTTTGTAAGAGTTTTGAGTAAGGTGGTGTTTGTTTTTCATTAAGAGGCTCTTAACAGCCTCTTAATCTGANAAAAGGCTAGTACAAGCAAGCAAATGTGCGGTTCAAACATGAGTTTTTTTTTCCCGTTCAGATGCGGTCAGATTCAGACATTTACTCCTCATATTCAGATTCAGATGTGCGGTTCAGATTCAGATTCAGAGCCTCTTAAAAAACAAACACCACCTAATTTTTTTACTTATTATTAAGAAGCTCTCATTATTTATTTGATTATTTTTTTTTTCTTATTTTAGTATACCTGCTCTCTTTACCGAGAGATATGTTAGAACCACATAATCTTTACAAAACTTACAAAATGATATGTCATAATTAATTAATTATTATTGGCTTCAAATATAAGATGATTTCAAAAAGAAAAGAAAGAATACCAGACATTAACATGATACTTCATTTTATAGATTTTGTTTTGCGAGAATTATGTGGTTGTAGCATGCCTCATCTACCAAATCACATTTAAAAAATACAATTACAACTACTTTCGCGTAACATACTCATTTGTTGTGACGGAACCAGAACACGGAATTATCAGGTGCATTTAGAAAAAATCAAACACAATTACATACACAATTTTTTTTAAAACCTGATGCATTTATATAAAATTAATGTCCTTTAATAAAATTAACACTACGACACAAAAATTCATGAGTGTTCGGAGACCTCTCAAAAGGACAACTTTTTGTCTTCGGCCAAAAACTGAACAACTCGTATATTCGTATGTGCGCACTATGCACATACATGCTTGTTACTTTTTAAACTAAGAAAAACTAGATTGATTTTTAGTTTTTAACCTTCGATCTTTTATTCTAGATTTGAAAAGTAATTTGAGCATATTTGTATCGAGTATTGANAATAAAATTAACACAAGAAAAAAAATTCATGAGTGTTCGGAGACCTCTCAAAAGGACAACTTTTTGTCTTCGGCCAAAAACTGAACAACTCGTATATTCGTATTTGCGCACTATGCACATACATGCTTGTTACTTTTTAAACTAAGAAAAACTAGATTGATTTTTAGTTTTTAACCTTCGATCTTTTATTCTAGATTTGAAAAGTAATTTGAGCATATTTGTATCGAGTATTGAAAAAAAAAAAAAAAAAAAAAAAAAAAAAAAAAAAAAAAAAAAAAAAAAAAAAGAAAAATGTACAACTCATAGAATTAAGCATACTATGTCTTGTAAGTTGTAACTATAGCTATCCTTATTACTTGGTGAAAACCCTTATATTTATAACAATTTTTTTTAAACATTTAAAAAAGTTGTTTGTCAAGCATACTGATAAGTCATAACATGATTATCCAGTTTTAGTTCAACTAATGAAAATTTTGTTTGGTCGAAAGGTATTTGGGTACGATACAAAGCCATAACTAATGAGCTTATGGATACAAGAATGTTCTCAATTGATAGATTCCATTTGACAGCTAGTATATTTCATGCCCATGATGAAGTGATTATCTCAAAAGTTTGTAACACCCCCATTGCTAATCATATACTCACCGTTCAGGCTTAATTAGAAAAAAATCATACAAAACATGATTGAAAGAACTGTATGAATGAGCAGTGTTTGGCTTAGAAATGAGGTTGACAGCTATCTTTCAGCAAAAGAAAAAAGAGAGAAAACCTGACCACTTTGGTGGGCTGTAAAAGGCACTCATTTATAGAAATGAGATTGACATAATTAATGACGTTTGTAGTTCAATTTAAAAGAGAATTCTAATCCCCTACTCCCACCTAGATTAACAAATAGAAGCAACGAAAAAGGCGAAGAAAAATCTATGCCCAAGCTACTCATAGTTCATACTTCATATGCTTGTAACAACATGAAGAAAACTTTGAGCTTTCAAAAGCTTGACATTGTAGCATTACAACATTGCATTTGGCTTTATTAACATAAAAAACATGTCCAAAAACACTGTTAAATGATAAATAATAAAGGTAGGACGTCTTTGTATCCTTACACACTGAAACAACAAAAGTTACCCCCAATCTAAAGAGAGGGTAGTATTTTCAACAACATCGTAACTCAATACAAGCCTTAAAATTAAATCATGAAGCTCGTAAGGGGATTCATTGTTTTCCTCCAGGTATCCGGAGTATTTCTGGGTACTTATTGCACATACTGTGGGGCATTAGAATCTTCAGTCTACAGAAAAATAATAACAAACTTATTAGAAACAAAATAAGGAAGAATAAATGGTCAGGAAGCTGAAAAAACTCTCCGTAAAATCCTTCTTTATGAAGGAACTCCATGTATAAGTAATTTTAACAACAAATTCAGTTGATACACATTTTCACCCATAAAAGGATCAGTGCACATCATTAGTAATATTTATGGGAGACAACTTCACCCAATTTATGTAAAAATAGGTCATCTTGGCTCGTACATTACTGATACCACGTGAAAAGGGTAAAAATTAACTTGTAAAGCCATGTGACTTGGTTCATTCTAAGCGAATCTCTTTTAATAATACATGTTTGACGCATTATCAGTACCCAAGTTGACATGTTTTTACTTAGACACTTAGACTAGCTGAGAATTTTCAACTATATTATTACTAATGATCAATGTACTACTGATCCTATTTTATCTGGTGAATAAGATATATCAGCTGATGTTTTGTTTATGGTCACATTACTTACATTAGGACTTAGCCAGTTAGCCTATCTCTTAAATATATGTTGTTATAGGAGGTGACATGACACTTTCGACCCACTAAGACACAAACGCAAACACTGGATACATTTCTTTGCCTAAAAACTAAACATTAGAGCTAAAATGGACAATGATTCAAATCGGTAAGAAGTCACCCGTTTATTAACCTATTAGTATGAGATAATATAGCTTTATGATGAAATTTAACACACTAAATAAAAGTTATAACAAAAAAATTCAAAGTTTGAGCAAAATAAATCAGTTCAGCCTGATTTGACCTGTCTCAACCCAGACTAAAATATTACCCGCCATTAGTTGTTTGTGATCTTAAAGCTTTGTCTTATAACAGACTTGTCCGATTCTCTCTGATTGTCCATTTTCAGATAAAATAGGTTACGATTCCTATCACTGTACAAGTGTACAACTACAGCATACAATATCAAAAATCCAGTAATCGCTAATCTGTTTTCTAGCTGAAGCTCTTCCTTGGTTTGTCGATGAGATTAATGATAATTTAAAGCTTGGAACAACAAAACCATTTGCTTCTAGCTAATCTGTATATTTGATATTGATTATGTTATAAGAACAACGTAATATACAATTGTCATTATCCTATGAGAGCTAGACCATTTGCCATTTCGAAAACAAAACAAACCAACCTAGAAGCATTATAGTAGACTATTCTTGATTTCTCCACAAATCTTATGCTACACACCAGCCTGCACTTGAATCTAATGAGCCACTATATTTAATATATAGTTACATATATTAGGTTATTATATCAGCTAATTCAATTTCAATCTGATTATCCTCTGGAACTTCTTAGCTTCAAATCATTTTCATTGGATCAGAATCTCGTCAGGGACACAAGCTGATTATATAAAGATACTATGCATTTATTCTATTGTGTATGATACTATTAATATCATTTGGGGACTGCAACGTGATGTCCGGCTGTAGTGTATGAGAGACGGAAGTGGCGAAGGCAGATGGTGCTGATATTTTACAGGACTCCTAGGACAAAAGTGTGTGCATCTGTTATGGGTACAAATTAGGTGGGTAGCTTATCAAAATGGTAGAAACTAGGACGGGCTAAAACAGGCTGCATGGCCTCAGTGCATCATTTTTTAGTCCACGTTTGGTTGAATTCCATAAACAATAAATATATTGGAAATTATGACAGAAAATTTACTAATATGATCCAAGTCAACCAACTTTTTTTCGCGAAATTATTTAGGAGGTTATAGACACTCAAGCATGTTTGAGGCAACATTACAAAAGCTAAAACAGTCATATTTAGTATATAAATAGTAAAACATTACAAACAAACACCAACCTGTTTTAAGCAGCTGCCTGAAGCAGCTCTCTATCAGCACGCTCCTTGATCCTCCTCTCGAGCTCCGGCCTAAAATGCCTGATAAGACCTTGCACAGGCCAAGCGGCAGCATCACCCAATGCACAAATTGTGTGTCCTTCAATCTGCTTTGTTACCTCTTGGAGCATATCAATTTCCTCCAACTTTGCATTCCCGACCTTCATCCTTTCCATGATCATCCAAAGCCATCCGGTACCCTCTCTGCAAGGTGTGCACTGACCACAACTCTCGTGCTTGTAGAAGTAGGAAAGCCTTGCAATGGCATCCACAACATCGGTTGATTTATCCATCACAATAACAGCAGCAGTCCCTAATCCAGACTGGACAGCCTTGAGTGCATCAAAATCCATCAGCACATCCTCACATATGTCTTTCGGAAGCAACGGAACAGATGAACCGCCGGGAATTACCGCAAGTAGGTTATCCCATCCACCTCTAACACCACCACAGTGCCTCTCTAGAAGCTCCTTTAATGAAATACTCATCTCCTCTTCGACTGTGCACGGCTTGTTCACGTGACCAGAAATGCAAAATAGTTTTGTTCCGGAATTGTTCTTTCGCCCAAAACTAGAAAACCACTCAGGGCCGCGCCTTAGAATGGTAGGAGATACAGCTACTGTTTCTACATTTGTAACAGTTGTTGGGCATCCATATAGACCGGCATTAGCTGGGAAAGGAGGCTTCAATCTAGGCTTTCCTTGCTTACCCTCGAGACTCTCCAAAAGTGCAGTTTCTTCACCACAAATGTAAGCACCAGCACCAAAATGGATATGCACATCAAAATCATATCCCGAACCGCAAGCATTTTTCCCTAGTAATCCAGCGGCATAAGCTTCTTTCCTGGCCTTCTCAAGGTTAAGACGCTCATTCACATATTCACCTCTAATGTAGATATAAGCAGCTGTTGCCCTCATACCAACTCCAGCAATCAAACAGCCTTCTAAAAGTTTGTGTGGGTCATTACGCATGATTTCTCTATCCTTGCAGGTTCCTGGTTCACTTTCATCAGCATTAACAACAAGATAGGATGGACGACCATCAGACACCTTAGGCATAAACGACCACTTGAGGCCAGATGGAAAACCAGCACCACCACGTCCACGTAGGCCAGACTTTTTCATTTCGTTAACTATCCAATCAGCGCCCTTAATCACTAAATCTTTGGTTCTGTGCCAATCACCACGTTTCATGGCACCTTTGAGAAATGGGTCGTGAATACCATAAAGGTTGGTGAAAATACGGTCTTCATCTTTCAAGCCACCAAAGTGAGTTCTCTCTGGAGGAGGAGGAGGTGGTGGAGGCTGTGCGGTATTAGCGGTTGTTGCAGACTGAGTGCTAAACGATCTAGCAGCTAGACCCCAACTCCCATTTTGACGTCTCAACAAAGCAGCCCGCTGCAGAGAAAGAATGCCCTTCATGGGTGCCTGAAAAAAGTTGCAGGAAATGTTTAAAAAAAAAAAAAGAAAAATCATCCAGTGCCAAATTATTAAGTGTTTAATTTATAATACGGCAAACGGAGAAATACAAACAAACATACGAACACACTCATTTAAGTACTAAATCATAGACACATATGCAGAAAGTTATCATCTATCACAAATTCACAATATGGTGTAAAAGACGGAAAAGGAATGAGATAACCGCTGTAAAACTAGAGTTATTCTGGACAAAGTTACACATTCAGCTACTTTCATTTAGAAAAACGAAGAGATTACTAGCTAACTTTTCAGAGACTTCAACACTAGAAGCAAGCAAGCAGTTTCTTATTCTCATATCAAGTTCCCCAAATATACACAATGCTGAAATGTGAAGGCTCAAGTCCAGTTCTCGTACAACCTTGCACGTAAAACAAATCCATTTCACAAGGCCTACAATTGCATGACAAAGTTAATGTAATGTTTGTAGATCACTGATAACCAACAACACATATAGTATCCGGAAAGTCATGGGAATATTGGTTCTACTATATAATCTTATGAATCAAGCACGGCACACTTTCTATATCTCCTCCGTCTACAAGGTGAACAGCTTAGCTTACAGCACAACGCGTAGGCTTTTAGCTTATATAGTCGTCGGCCTTCCTACATGCACGTGCCCGCCAGAATGCCTCATTGGTTTGGTATGAAACCAAGCTGATACATACGATAGGCGAAGGAAAGACCCCCCATTTCATAGCGCCTGGGGAACGCAAGTTTGATCGAGGATTGGAGAGGAGAGGTGGAAGAAAAGGCTCGGGATGAATTTAGGAGTCTTTGTGCGCACTCTTTAACTACCAAAGATAGCAAGTATATCAAAACAGCCAATAAACTAAAACATCTTAATCTCGTTGTCCTTGAAACAACTATTTAGCTTCTTAAACGCGTAACTTGGATCATCTCTCAGAGCAACTAGTGACAGAATATATAACACGTATATCTACAATCCCACACGACATTTTCAGATACTAGAAAAATGTCAGCTTACACCTTCCATACTCAACCAAACTCCAACTTAACTTTGACAAAACAACCCAAAATGATAAAATCCGAGTCGAATCAATAACAGTAAATACCTAATTAAAATGACCCCAAAACAAAAAAAAACTAACACATATGAAGATCCAAAAAGCACCTATTATCCGTAATACTAGAAAATAGAAAACTTGAAAACAAAAGCTAATATAATCCCCAGATTTCACCAAACCTAAAAATTAATTTAATGAAGTTATTTGATAGATCAGAATAAGAAACTCACATCAGATTCAAACCTAATCAGTAGAATAAAAATATAAAATAAAAACAGAAATGAAATTAAATAAACACATACCATAAACCACAAAATGCAGCAATTAAAAAATTATGGGTGATGATTTTAAAGTTTCAGGGAGATATATGATCCAACGGCGTCAAAGTGCTGGGTTTTACTAACTAATGAAATGAAATGATGTGGACCGGATGAGTGAACCGGGTCGGTTTGACTAGTGGTTTGGTTTGTGATGGGGTAAGTGGACGTGTGGATACAGTGTGGACCGACTGTGGGTTTTTACTGGGCTAAGTTTAGATGGATTGCTTTTTGTTTAAGGCAGGCATTAATCATTAATGAGAGATTATGAAATTTGGAGTTGGATGATGGCAACATCTATCTAAACTTAATGAATACTAACGTATTGTCCCGTGATTAAATTAAAAATGATCGTTAAACTTGTGACATTGATTGATGACGTATCTGTGAAAAAATGTTTTTTCATACTACAGTAATAACTAGCAAGGTACCCGCGCGTTGCGGCGACGGGTACCCTGAAATAAAAGTGAATCATGTATTTTAGTTTATAAGAGGTACCCGTGCGTTGCAGCGGCGGGTACCCTGAAATAATATTTTCCGATGAATTATGTATTTTAGTTTATTATATTAGTTTTGACAATAAATTTACGGATATCAAGAATTTCATGTGACGTATTTCAACTCCTTAACTAAGGAATTTATTTCGTCTTTTTGGGTCTTTTTAAAGCTATTCATATAACATGTGCCGTTTGGCCCGTGCCCGTTTAGCTCGTATCTGTTTGACCCGTGCCCATTCGGGCTCGAGCCTGCTTAGTCCGTGCTCGTTAGGGCTCGAGCCCGTTGCCCGTTCGGGCTTGAATATTTGTTTCTTCTTATAATATCAAAAATATAAGACATATAAATTTATACCACTCATTATACCAATAATATAAAAGTTTTGTATCCAAAAATTTTGTTTATAAAAAATTCGGATAATACTTTTTGTAAGTCCAACAACATCCTATTATTAGCATTAATGGATGATATAACATAGAAGCTCAGCCCAGTGCATAAACCCAATCCAACACCCAAACTTATAACCCATTGTACGCTTTTATCCTAACCCTAAAACGCAGTTATAATTTTATCCGCCCCATGGCCCCATCTGTGTTTAATTCTCCCAACACCAAATTTCATCTACCATCAAATCCAATCCGATTAACACAAATCTCCAAACAAAAATCGCAGCAACCAGCAAAGCATCGCAAACCATACAAACCCATTATACACACGATTTACACAAGCAAATTGTTGTCCAGTATTTCGAATCTTGTCCTCAACCCTACCTTCTTTGTTTAAAGCACTCGGCACACGGCTTCAAGATCTTAGCATAAGGTCTCGTGTAAGGTTGTATGTTTTTGTTTTTCTAAATCGAAAGAATGAGTAAGAATAAAACACAAGTTGTTTTCTTCTTTTCTTTAAATATTTTCGGATAATAAAGAAGTTCATCTTCACATTGATCTATGATGATTATTGTTCAACTCAAAAAATCTTTAAAAGATTGGAAATAAAGTTGAACATTCTGAGATCTATTTGCATGTTAGAGCATCCACAATGGTGAAGCTTTAGATAGGTCCATAATCGTTAATTTATAAACCTTTTGATGTTACAAACGTATGTTCACTATGCATAAACCTTTTACGACTTTTCAAATGATTCATAATAACACATGCATTAAATTATGAATAGGTTCAAGAATATGAACCTCTTCATGCCACATGTACATGAAACAAATAGTCACTATGGTTAAAATGAAAGATAAAGCTTTATATAGGTTTTAGACCTTTTGATGAAACTACCATAGTGGATGCCCTTAGATTGAAGGAGAGTTTGGATAGTTTGGAGTTGATTGTATTTTTGTTCTTTTTGTTTTCGTTTAAGATTTTGAGGAGGATGGGATTTTTTTTTTTCTATCCGATGAGAGGGCAGTCGGAATTATGTGGGTCGAATTAAATACGGATACCTTTTAATGGAAGGTTGTACATTGTGTTTAAATTGTTGTACTTTTGGGTGCATGGGTGTTTTTAATAGCATTAATGTAGAATTCATAGAATTTTGGTCTGAATTTCATTTCATGCTATTTTTTGTTGTACACCATGCTTTGTTTGTTGTAATTATGAAAATTGGTTGCTTTAAAGTGTTGTAAACCATGCATTACTTTTTGTAAATCTGAAAATTTTGGGGAGAGAGTGCTTCCTCTATTATATCTAGTACTAGTATAGATTAGGAAACAACTAAACGTACTAGTATTTCAAAAATATGAAATCAAGCAAAGAGTATGTGACACAACTAGCTGAAAATAGTATATTACATCGTTCGACCTTGTAGTTTGCGTTGACCGAAGAGGTTCGACCATTTGACCAAAAAACGCATCGTTCGTCCTTAACTGCTAAACTTTATTTACCCTTGGTCCCTACCTTTAACGGCCTTCACTAAATGTAGGTAAGTGTACACACGTGATATGCACATGAGGGTATATCGTCATATCGATCTTTTTTCCCTTTCAAGTTAGTCTTCTTTTATACATCTCCATCCTCAATCAATACCATTAACTTAATGACCCTCCCATTAAAAATGGTATCGGATGCAAGTGTTTTCTTCATATAAGATAGTAGTTAAAATGAAATAGTGTAGGAAGCCAGTTAAAAAATGACATGTGGAAATTATTCATTTAAGTTTAACTAAAAGTTTGTCGGTACTTTTTCGACTCTTTAAATCCAGTCTAAAAGTCTCAACGTCATGTATAAATGATCAAATACAACACCCGATCAAGTTGTGTTACAACTTTGTAAGTACATTACCTAATAACTTTATTCAAGCTATGTTTGCTTATGCAATGATTCATGACTATTAAAAGTTACTCGGTTCGTTTGAAAATAAGTATTTATATTTAAAATAAATAATATTTTAAGAATTTCATTAAGTAAACTCTTTATTAATCAAACTGGTTATAATACCCGCGTACGCGCGGTTTTTTTTTTTTTTTTTTTTTTTTTTTTTTTTTTTTTTTTTTTTTTTTTTTTTTTTTTTTTTTTTTTTTTATTTTTGAATGATATATTTTTATTTCTTAAAAAACAAATAATTTAATCTTTGTTTTGTTTGATTTATGATTTTTAATTATATTTGTTTATTATTAATGATAATTATTTAAAAAATTTAATCATGTTGGTAGTATTACATCTTATCTATATTTTTTTGTATTTATCTTATACTTGTGTAGTATATCAACAAAACAAATTTTTAAAATTTTAAATTAAAAAATAATAAATAAAATATTACCTAATAAAGAAATATTCTTAATTTTTTCGAAATACCAAAATACCCACTAAAGGTTTTGTTTTATTATATAAAAGATATCATCTTTGCTCATTAATTTTTGTTTTTTATTAATTGAAATATAAAACGAACATTTATCTTAAAAGATGTCAAATGACAATATTTTAGTATTCATGTATGTAAATTTTATCTAACAGCGTCGGACTTTCGACAATGTATATATATATAAGCCATTTGATATCGCGCGTGCCATATTCTCTATTTTGCGTATCGTTTATTTTTTTATTTTATTTTTTTTTTCCATTTTTAGCTTCAAATACAATAACGTCAAGTGGCTCCATCTAACGCAACCACGTGTCTTCTATAAACATGACACGTTCCATGCAACACGAATAAGTCTATGTCCATCGCATGGCAATTTCATTTCATTTTAACTAAAACCTTCACAAGAGAAACAAAATAAAAGAAGCTTAGAAAGGAAAAATAAGATACGAAAGAAGGGGTAATGGAAGATAAAAAGAGTTCTTATCCAAAAGACCTTCCATGGCAAGAACTAAAAGCTAAAACACATGTTGACGAAACCATTTTAAAAAACAAAGGCATCAATACTACTACTACAAGTGAAGGTGATGCTCAAACCAACCAGAATCAGGTGACGAAGATCGCGAAACACGAAAATGAAGGGAAGGAAGAGTCTAGGCCTCGACCTCTACCGCACCAACAAGTTCCTCAGCCTGATGATTTCTCAACACAAGCTCTTGAGAAACTTTAAGCATTATGTGTGTTTTGCGCTAAGTTTTTTGGAGTTTGTAAGAGCTTAACTTATTTTTCTCTAAAGTTGTTTAGTCGACATAAATGATTAGAGGATTGGGTGTGGTGAAGAGGCAAGGCTCTTCGTTTGGGCCCACCCGTGTCACATCACCCCAACACCTCTTCACAACTAACCCCCTCCTCACCAACAACTAACCTCAACTTCTTCATTTGGGCCCCACCACTTACACATTTATTTTTTTTTCATTTCATTAAATAAAATAAATTTATTTCACTAATTATTAAACACAATACAACAAACTAATATTATTTTATCTTCAATAAAAAAGTTACAATACGAAAAAAAAACATACGATACGAAAAAAAAAATACGATACTAAAAAACATACGAAACTAAATATTCCTATTCCGTTGAATTTCTTCCCATTGATGTTGTTGCTGCCAAACATGCTCGATTAGACATCGTTGAAGCCTTTTGTGTGCGTTTTGATCTTGTAGTTCTTTTTGTTTTCTTCTTTGCGTTGCGCAACGGTCAATCCATGACGTTTGTAAATTTGGTGTCGGAGGAATATACATTTCGGCAGCTTCGGATATTGCAAATTTTTGATCTTTCAAAATCATGTTATGCATTATAATGCACGAGTACATGATTCTTCGTAACTTGGCCACAGTAAATGCACACGCCGGTTGGGAAATAATATGCCAACGACCTTGGAGGACACCAAAAGCTCTTTCGATATCTTTTCGAGCACTTTCTTGTTTCGCTTTCCATGCTTGGTTTTTTGGGTTGTGTGCAATAGTAAAGGATTTGACAAACGATGCCCACTGTGGGTAAATTCTATCTGCTAGATAATACCCATGTTTAAATTTTTTTCCCGTATACTTCAAACGGAACTTGAGGGCCAATATCATCAAGCATGTAGTCGAATAACGGTGAATTATACAAAACGGTTAGATCGTTATTCGCATCTGCAACACCAAAAAACGTATGCCAAATCCACAGATCATACGAAGCAACAGCTTCAAGCATAATAGTTGGATATTTTTTATCACCCCTGTGAAATTGCCCTTGCCATTCTTTCGGACAATTTTTCCATTCCCAGTGCATACAATCGATACTTCCCAACATCCCCGGTATCCTATGAACCATGTTATGTGCGGTGTATAATCTGTGAATGTCTTCTTCGGTTTGTTTTCTTAAAAACTCTTTCCCATACAACTGAATTATGCACATAGTAAAAAAATCTAGAGAATCCCGTGCACAATGTTCACCTATTTGTAAATACTCATCTAATGCATCATGTGCTATCCCGTAAGCTAATTGGCGTAGGGCACATGTGCATTTCATAAGCACACTAAAACTCATTAAACCCGCAGCATCGGGTCGTTGTCTAAAAAAATCAAAATGCGCAGGAAGAGGATGATTATTTTGAATATATGTTTCAATACCTTGGACTATTTCTAGCAATAGTTTACGGCTCATACGGTAACGGCGAAGAAAATTATCTTCCGTATATTTCGGATTGTCACCAAAATAGTCAGACCTTAGACGTTGCTCAGCAACTTCACGTTCACGGTGGACGTATCTTCGGCGTTGTGAAGGACCAGCTTCTTGGTTTAGCAACATTTGCTCGTTCTCAAATTCTTGGACAATCATCTCTAGCTCGGTTATCTCTTCAAAGTCACTAATACTTGAATACGATGAGTCAACACTTATTTGGTCGTCGTCACTCATGTTTCTTGCTTTTGATATGTATAATATTTTGAATTATAAGTTGTGAAATTTTGATGGGAATAAGATAAATGAGGTGTAGTATTTATAGTGAGTTGAAAAGGAAAAACGAAAAAAAAAGGCAACGTTTAAAAAAAACGGTAATAAATCCGTTGCAAATTACATCTCCTAACGCAAGCATGTACCTTTCGTCAGAACTTTGTGCTCGCCGTGGAAGTGAAGAGGGTGGAAACAACGAGCTTCGGCAGGGGGGGGGGGTGTGGCGGCGAAGCTCGGCTAAGGTGGTGAGCAGGCCACGTAGGAACGGCGAGGGGGTGTTCTTCACCACACCCAGTGCTCTTAGAGATTCAACTCTCTCACTGCAAGGCATGTGATAATATTATGGACTATATTCATCTTTTTTCTTTTTCATGGCTTAAGTCTAAGAGGAAAAAATGTATTAGTTAGAATGATTGGTTATTTATTTATTTTTTTTAAAGCAACGCAAGATTTATAATCGCCTAAAAAGAACAAAGTGGTCCCCAAGGAGGGGATCAAATGCATTAAACAAGAATCAAAATATAACAAAGAACACCGAGAACCATCGAAAACTATAAACTAGAATCCACGATATCAAGACTTAATCAACCCTCTCCACACTCCACAGTCCCTCTCGGGTTACTGACCCATCTACTCCTGTCAAATCCTGAACGAGAGCATTGATTTGAGATTGAGATCCACAAGAGAGATAGAGCTTGAATTTGAGAGAAGATATCTTCATTCCTTATACTATTTTTTTTATCACTTAATACGTGAACGACTCGGTTCCTCCATCTCCAAACAGCCCATAAGACAACGAAAGAAGCATTATGAAAAGTTTGAACAACCCATTTATTTCCAAAAGTGTTATGAAGAGGAGCTAAAAGGTCCTTGGCAGTTTGAATAGTTGAAGGAATCGCCAAACGATTGGTTAATTTCTCCTTTGTATTTCTAGCACCTTGCTTGTTTTTTAATAAATGCCGCTGTTCAAAAAAAATGGTTAGAGATTATTTTTGGTAAAGATGACTTCAATTCTTAAGTCATAAGCTAACCTCATATATCAAGTAGCGTTTAGAATAAGTTTGAGCTAATTTCAACTCGAGCCCTAGCTAGTTTTACCAACCCAATCAGTTTGAGCTCAATTCCTAATATTCGCTTACGTATACAAAATACTATCTATTTTGCTCCAAAAGCTTCTCGTGTCTGCAACCAGGTTTGATAACAATTATACAAAATCATTCTAGCTCGACTTATTCTTTTTCCTTATGTTGATTTAATTATGAGATTTATTTATATCTTTTCTACATATACAAAAGAGAATGCGTTTTTAGCTGAAAAACTCACCGAAAGAGAAATGTTGAGTTACGGTTATGCCCTTCGTGACTTATTCATATTTTGTCCCGTACATTTCATTATAATTGATAATCTACTTTTTGATTTAGTTATGTTTATAAGAGGAGGCCTTTTGTTTAGTTTACATGTAATTTAATGTCAAAACACAATCTTTTCCGTCATGAATAAAATTCCATGCAGACAAAAGATTCGTGTAGATCCAAAAAAATATCATAGATCCCAACTTTTTATCTCATCCGTCCATCTAAAATACCATCCACGGTTGTTAGATTTTTTTTTCATCATTTAAGGAAAGGGCAACGTGGTCTACTGCTCTTTCCCCAGCCTTTGATTTTTCTGCTAATTCACCCAACCTCTCGCTCTCATTCAATAACCACTCTCAATCAATAACTCACACAACCCTCTCGCTCTCATTCAGTCTCATTCAATAACCGTCACTCTCATTCAATCTCTCAAATAATCGACGTCATCACCATTAAATTCGTCAATCCGCCGCCGAAACCGTCAAATCTTATGAATAATGGAGTTAGTTGATGAAATAGCACCAAGTAAGGATAAAACGAAGGTCTCTTCAGTGAGTAAGGATAAAACTTTAAGTTATTTTTCAGTTGATTATTATTAAAAGCATCAGATATTGAATAAAATTGCTTATTTTGTTGATTGTTTACATTTGGTGGTTACTGTTTATTTTTTTTGGATATTAGCAATAGGCATTGATTATTTTATAGATTTTGCTTATTTTAGGTTTTGTTGCTTTATTTTGTAGATTTTGCTTATTTTAGGTTTTTATTCATGTCGTGTAGTTTTTACTTATTTTAGTTTTTTATTCATGTTGTGTAGATATTTTAGTTTTTGTTTATTGTTTGTTAACTAATTATTTTGCTTATTGTTTGTTAGGCGGTTTTACAGTTTAGTGAATTGTTGCTAGTTTGTATTTTGTTGATAATAAGTAGTTGTTAGGTTAAGTAGATGATTGTTTATACGCGTATTGTAACTGATAATATATGAGCATAAATGAATTTCACTAGAATCACATGTGATTCTAGTAGAATCACATGCGATTCTACTCGAATCACATGTGATTCTTGTAGAATCACATATGATTCTAGTATTGTAGCTGTTTAAGTATATGATTGTTATGCGCGTATTGTACCTATTTTCGGATAACTGATAAGATATTGTTAAGTAGATGATTGTTTATGTGCATATTGTAGCTGTTTAAACAAGTATTTGACTCAGATTTATACAACATAATTAGAGTATCCTTTTACTATTTGCAAACATATTTCCGGATACTTAAAAATGTAAACTAGATAACATGTGAACTTGAGACTTTTTGTGAGAACATCAACATGTATGCTACATTAGTTATAGTTCATTAACGCTTTTCTAAATAAGTAGTTGTTATGGTAAAGTAGATGATTGTTTATGCGCGTGTTGTAGTTGTTTCGCATGTTTTCGGATAAATGATAAGATATGAGCATAAATGAATTTCACTAGAATCACATGTGATTCTAGTAGATTATTTTATGGTTATTGACATTTAAAATTTTGATGTAGGTGGATCAAAATTTGTTGCACATAAGCCTAAAGAGAATTTTACAAAGGAATCAGCTAAGAGGACTACGACACCTGATAAACCAAAATCAAAAGTTGTCAAAAACCTGATGTTGTCCAACCGCAACCTTCTGTCAAACCCAAATCCGCTACTGTTAAACCTCAACCTCCTGTCAAACCTAAAGCTGTTGTCAAACCCAACCCAAACCCGCTAATGTCAAATCTCAACCTTCTGACAAACTGAACTTCCTCATGTCAAACCAAAAGCTGCTATCAAAAGTAAGAGGTCTGAAAAAGATTCAGTATCTGAGGAGGGAAAGAATGAAGACGGTGAAGATGATTCTGTTGAAGATGTTAATAAGGAGAATGAAAGTTGGTCTGATGAAGATGGTAGCAATGAGGACGAGAATGGGTCTGATGAAGAAGGTAGTGATGATAAGGACGATGGTGAGTCTGATGAAGAAGGTAATGATGATGAGGACTGTGAGTCTGATGAAGAAGGTAGTGGTAACTACTGATGAGGATGAGGATGAGTCTGTTGAAGAAGAGGAAAGTGAAGAGGATAAGTAAAGTGATAGCAATGAAGAAGCTAATGAGGATGATGAAAGTAGCGGGGGTGAGGAAAGTGAAGAGGAGTTAGTTAAGAATGTAAAATCAAAGATTGTTAGGGGAAAGAGTACAAAGGTTAAGAAAGACATTTTTGAGTCTGATAGCGACTCCAAAGAACAGAGGGCAAAAAAATGTGTCAAGAAGATTAAGAATGTTTCCAAGACCAAGAAACGGAAGCGTGTTTCCGAGTCTGATTCTTTGTTTGAAGAAGAAAAGGTCTCGAAGCGTAAGAAATCTTTGAAAAAGGCTATAGTTGTATCAAAGTCAGAAGAGAAGGTCTTGAAGGCTAAGAAGGAGCATGTATTAAAGTCAAAAAGGTAAGGTTTCGAAGCCTAAGAAAGTTTTGAAGAATGAGTGTGTATTAAAGTCAGAAGAGAAGGTTTTGAAGCCTAAGAAATTTTTGAAGAAGGAGTGTGTATTACAGTCAGAAAGTAAGGTTTCGAAGCCTAAGAAATTTTTGAAGAAGGAGCTTGTATTAAAGTCAGAACTAAATAAGAAAAAGAATAAACCTCTTACCCCCGAACAACTTAAGACGGATGCATATCTGAGTGATCTTCCAGTTCTCAAATCTAGGAAAGTTCCTGCTAGCTTGTTTTCTACAATCCGTGATGCCAGAGTTGACATGCAAACTTTCTTGGCGGATGTTGGTTTTTCGTCATTGCACTCGGTTTCTATTGATACACTACCTTCTCGTATGGCAAGGTTTGTGGTGTCAAAGTTTAATAAGGAAACATACGAGCTTGTGTTGGAAAAGGGGAATATTCTTGTAACTCGTGAGGAAATCCACGAGATCTTAGGAGTTCCTCTTGGTGAAAATTCTTTATTTGATTTACCCAATAGACCTCTTGATGACGATTTTGTGAAACTGTGGCTTAAGAAATTTTATCCAAAGAAGTTGAAGGATATTTGTGCTAGTGATATTGCTGAAAAGTTGGTCGTCGCAAAGTGAGTTGACTTTATGTTTAAAGTCAACTTCCTTATGCTATTTGCCAATGTTATGGGTAAAGCTGATACAATGAAGGCAATTATTAATTTTACTATTGTTAAACGTATTAGCAAAGACACTAACATCGTAAAAATTGATTGGTGCGGTTATATTTACCGTTGTCTTCAATACAATGAAGAACCTAATACTCTTACAGGCTACTACATTGGTCCATTGTGCTTCTTGATTGTGAATACTTTTTATGATGTCATTGTGTGTTATTTATTATTAACGGCTCCAGTACTTTGACTCCACAAAAGTTGATCGTTTTCTTGTTATTCGTTACCGTCCTGTTATCCAAAACTGGAGCACAAATACCGATGAATTTACCTATGCTCCAGTTTTGAATAGCAGGACGGTAACGAATAATAGGAAAATGATCAAATTTTGTGGAATCAAAGTACAGGAGCTGTTAGAAGTAAATAACACACAATGAGATCATAAAAAGTATTCACAAAATCTATAAACAGAAAAAGATAAACTTACAATCAAGAAGCACAATGGACCAATGTAGTAGCCTGTAAGAGTACTAGGTTCTTCATTGTATTGAAGACAACGGTAAATATAACTGCATCCAACAATTTTTGCGATGTTAGTATATTCGATAATACGTCTAACAACAGTCAAATTAATAATCGCCTTCATTGTATCAGCTTTACCCATAACATTGGCATATAGCATAAGGAAGTTGACTTTAAACATAAAGTCAACTCGCTTTGCGACGACCCATTTTTCAGCAATATCACTAGCACGGATATCCATCAACTTCTTTGGAGAAAATTGCTTAAGCCACAGTTTCACAAAATCGTCATCAAGAGGTCTCTCGGGTAAATCAAATAAAGAATTTTCACCAAGAGGAACTCCTTAGATCTCGTGGATTTTCTCACGAGTCACATGAATATTCCCCTTTCCCAACACAAGCTCGTATGTTTCCTTATTAAACTTTGACACCACAAACCTTGCCATACGAGAAGGTAGTGTATCAATAGAAACCGAGTGTAATGACGAAAAACCAATATCCCCCAAGAAAGTTTGCATGTCAACTCTGGCATCACGGATTGTAGAAAACAAGCTAGCAGGAACTGTCCTAGATTTGAGAACTGGAAGTTCACTCAGATACGCGTCCCTTTTAATCTGTTCGGGGGTAAGAGGTTTCTTTTTTTTCTTATTTAGTTTTGACTTTAATACAAGCTCCTTTTTAAAAAATTTCTTAGGCTTCGAAACTTTCTTTTCTGACTTTAATACACGCTCCTTCTTCAAAACTTTCTTAGCTTCGAAACCTTACCTTATGACTTTAATACACGCTCCTTCTTAGCCTTCAAAACCTTCTCTTCTGAATTCGATACACCTATAGCCTTCTTCAAAGATTTCTTATGCTTTGAGACCTTTTCTTCTTCAGACAAAGTATCAGACTCAGAAACACGCTTCTGTTTCTTGGTCTTGGGAACATTCTTAATCTTCTTAAAACGTTTTTTAGCCCTCTGTTCTTTGGAGTCGCTATCTGACTCAGAAATGTCTTTCTTAACCTTTGTACTCTTTCTCCTAACAATCTTTGATTTTACATTCTTAACTAACTCCTCTTCACTTTCCTCACCCTCGCTACTTTCATCATCCTCATTAGCTTGCTCATCGCTTTCATTTTCCTTATCCTCTTCACTTTGCTCTTCTTCAACAGACTCATCCTCATCCTCATTATTAACTTCAACAGACTCATCCTCATCCTCATTATTAACTTCAACATACTCATCCTCATCGTCATCAGACTCACCCTCCTCATCATCATTACCTTTTTTATCAGAGTCACCCTCCTCATCATCATTACCTTCTTCATCAGACTTACCATCATCCTTATCATCACTACCTTCTTCATCAGACCCATTCTCGTCCTCATTACTACCATCTTCATCAGACACACTTTCATCCTCCTTATTAACATCTTCAACAGAATCATCTTCACTAGAACTACTACTGTCTTCATTCTCTCCCTCCTTAGACACTGAATCTTGTTCAGACCTCTTCCTTTTGATAGCAGCTTTCGGTTTGTCAGAAGGTTGAGGTTTGACGTTTGCGTTTAGGTTTGACAGCAGCTTTCGGTTTAACAGTAGTGGATTTTTGTTTGACAGAAGGTTGCGGTTTGGCAACATCAGGTTTCGATTTGACAACTTTTTATTTTGGTTTATCAGGAGTCATAGTCCTCTTAGCTGATTCCTTTGTAAAATTCTCTTTAGGCTTATGTGCAACAGATTTTGATCGACCTACATCAAAATTTGAAATGTTAATAACCATAAAATAATATACTAGAATCACATATAAGTACATTGAAGTACAAAGGTTGAGGGTGACATCCCTCAACTCAGTCCCTTAGGACACTTACAAGCAAACACTAAATAAGAATGACATGCCATTCTTAACTGACATGCACATCATGTGCAACTAACAAATAGCTAAAAGCTATAACAAACAATTACATTTAAATAAATAAACTAAATGTAATTAAAAAAACAGGTTTTTGAACCTCATTAATAGTGAGCAACTCTCTTCATCCAAAATCTGCATATCTGAGCACATGAGCGCACCACCAACTTCCACGACCACGAATATTGGTAGACAATGTAAACCCAAAATCACCAGAACCCCTCTACACCGTATACCAAACGTACACATGGTTGTAGTGTCGTCAAAGACACCACCCACCACGACTTCGAAAACAGCCCCAAACCGATTAGAAACCACGATTTCTAGTATTAAGCATGAAGCAATAATAGCAGAAGACATATAACGCAATGTTATTCAGATCGTATACCAAAACATGTAGGGGATATATAGAATCAACGAACACAACCGGATAATATATGAATCTCTGAAAGGCGTGTAAACACTTTCAGATCGGATCAATTCGGTGGTTCTCCCGAATTATTCAATCGGATACAATTCAGAAATTGAGAACGTTTTGTATGGTTTTTGTTTGAGATTTTTATGAACCAGAAAGAACAAAATGACCAAGAAAAAGCGTATATAACGGGATTAGATAACCGCCTTTAGGGCAGTTTTCCAAGGTATTAGAAAACTGAACCGTGCCTCTTAAACGATCATACTCTAAATTGGATACCTCAACAAATGGTTTACCTAACACAACGTGAGATAAGCGGCAATCAACAACACTTGCCAAATCTTCAAGAACCATGAAGTCGGTGACAAAGGTAAAATTTCCAACAAGGACATGAATACCTTTAACCCTTCCAACGAAGTTACAAACCCCGCCGGGATACTTGGGGTCTTTCCTAGGCTCAAGTGGTGTGTTCATGATGTGGCTATAAACGCTTGAAGACATCACGTTGATTGGGGATTCACAGTCAATGTAGGCATGCTCAATAGGTTGGTACCCAATCATACATGGTATCTTCACATTCCCAGGATCACCCCTCTTAATTTTTGGGTCAATTTTAACTAAGGGTGGTCTAGGGTTATCAACTAGGTTGTTATAGTAAGCAATCTCCTCCTCAGTGGGGTATAAATTGAAATAATCATCCAACCTAGGATCTATCTCCTCTTCATAAAGTTTCTCAACCAACTCGTCAACCGTAAGATTATTGTTTTCTAAGTAATTATCCGAGTACATGGCGGTTGCTAGGTCGTTAAGGGCATAGTCAAGCTCTATATCAATCATACTATTGAGCTCCCTAAGGTCACTTATCTCCTCCTCAATTTGGCTACGTAACAAAGCCACTTCATCCAGTGTAAGGGGTGGATTCGCGTTTTCCATAATGGCCAACGGAATAAATAATGGAAAAGTTACTACGAACAAAAACACAAAGAAAAAGATAGACTAAAGAAATCCTAGAAAAATAAAAATAAAAATCTCACTAGAAAGGAATCTAGTGAGTAGACCTAATAAAATAAAAATTCAACCTAAACAATAACTATTCCCCGGCAGCGGCGCCAAAAACTTGATGTGCGCGGGATTGCGACCACGCAACAGGTTTTACCTCTCAAGGGAACTCAAGAGGCTTACAATCCCACCAGGCTGTGTACCTGACCGATGTAGTATAGTGTAGTGGTAAGTACGGGGGATTAATCGTTCTCCACAGGGAATAGTGTTCGTTAGGTATGAAAAACTACTCTAATTAGGTCTAAGGGTGGGGGATGATTATTTTTGTATTTTTATATTTTTATGAAAGCAAGTAAAATCTCGGGTTGAAGGATTGGGCGGAATTAGTTGCTAGTCAACTAACCCAAAAACTACTATTGCAAATAAAAATAAAAATAACAAGAAAATAAAAAGTTGTGAAACTTATATGGAGACAAACGTGTTTACTTAGATTTTCTTACTCCCTAACTATCTGTTACCGGTTAATTAGTGTGTATTAATTGCGTGGATGACGGGTGTATTCCTTAATACCAGTCGTGGGGTGGCGTACATACTTCCCCAACTCTATAAGCTCCTACTTCACTCCTATGTCGAGCCTGCTAGAAGCTCCTAACATGGGATCACTAGAATTCGCTCATGCATTAAATACAACCATAAAAACCTAGTACGCATTGGTTCATGTTTCTTAAGACGTTCAAGCACGTTACCATATAGGAGATTGGCCAGTTTTCTTAAGCCTAACATCGATAAACATTCATCCAATACAATTAATAACACACCAACAACAAGTAATCAATAGTTAGGTTTCATTATATCTAAGCAAACACAAGATAAATCTAGCCTAGCATGTTAATTGAAAGACAAGCATAAGATATAATTAACCAACACATAGACATATTGATTAATTTGAATGGAGACTTATCTTTAATTGAACATGGGAGAATCAAGGGTGAAAAACCCTTGAAAAAGCTGTCAAAAGCGTCTAGGTTTGTTCTCAAAAGTTGCACACTTAATGAATGAAAAATAGAAAAGTATTTATAGAGAATACACTCTGACGGCGTCAGCTTATACGCTCTGACGCCGTCAGCTCGCCGCCATTAGGGTTCTCGGATGGCCTAGAACCATGTCTGACGCCGTCACTTGTAAAATACCTCTGGGCCGTCACTCTTTAGCTTAACACCTAACGGCCTAGGATTATTAACACCTGACGCCGTCAGGTGTTATTTCCATGTTTTCTTCTTAGGGCGTCACGTATAGTCTGAATCCACTCCTTTGTCTTGGTTGGCTGACGGCGTCACCTTGTGACTCTGACGCCGCCAGGAAGGATTTCCAGCATGCTTTTGAGACTTTGTCGTTTTCTTCACTTTATGCTCCAAAAACGCCTGAAATGATGTGTTTTCCAGAATTCTTCTCAAAAGTACCTAAAATGACAAAAGGAACGATTTAGGGCAATATTTGATCATATTAACTCGAATTAGGGCTTAAATGACCCCTTAAAACGGGTACACTTTTCACCTCATCAAATACCCTTACACTTGGGATTTGCTTGTCCTCAAGCAAATAAGCTTTTATTCCAATCAAAATATGAGTTAGGGGTCATTTAACACTAATATAAAAGTAATTACAACAAATAGTTATTCGACCCTAATCATAATAAGCACGGAAATCATACACTAGCACATCACAAATAGTGTTTGGATACTCTCATCTCTCGGGTGTTATAAACCTATATAACTACATTGGAAATGGAATAAAGTCACTCACTACCTGTCATAGCAAACAGATTACCATAGGCTTGGGAGAAGGATCAATTACTCCTCCACTAGGCGTAAGCACCTAAGATAAACTATCAAAGAGGGCTTTCCAAAGGGTTGTAATGTAAGGTGTAGGGATATGATAAACACGGTTTGGTTGGAATAAAGGGTATTTTACTGGTGGCAAGTTAATTATCATGATCAAATACATACTATACAATGTTGCTAAGCCAAGACTCGACTCAACTTAAGCTAAAAATGAAATAACAAAAACATAAACAAACATAAAAAGAAACGGGATGGTAGTCCGTATGTTTTTTCTACTTTTCTTTTTCTCATTTTTTTTCATACACTCTTCCCCTACCATCCAAAATAATACATCATAGGGGCCTCGGTTCTCCCCTTACACTTGAACTTTTACATAACTTTACAATTACTATTCTAATGACTCGAATTAAGATAATCGAAACACTTGGAGTATTTTTAAAAATATTTAGCACATATGGGGGTAATAATTGACGTCTTCCCCATTACTCCATTAAACTAGTACTTTAACCATGAGTCTCAATCGTCCCAAAACAATATGTACAAGGATATGACTCGACTTAGCAACCATGTAATCAATTAGATAATTAACAAAGGGTTTAACACACATATTGTCACAATAATGCACTAAAGGTGAGTGCATACAAGGTAGGCTAAGGCGATTTGGGTGTACATTTAAGTGGGGTGTAAACAAATTCTCACTTTGAGTAAGATGCTCAAATGTCGAAACGAAAAGATAGGCTCTGAGGGGTGTACTAGGGGTATCGTGTACCAAAAATGGGTACAACGCAAAGGGTGTGGGAGAATTACTTGACCAATGTAGCCAATGTAATTATAACAAAAACACGGGTGTAAAACAAATGGTTAATCCTAATGCCTCTTATCATGTAGTAGATCTAACTACACGAATGTAGTCTTACTTGTGGATTTGAGATGGTCCTAACGCAAGTTCTAGAATCTAAGTGCTACCGGTACACACATCATA
>LBNU01023805.1:17295-31076 GCA_014162995.1 Artemisia annua
ATAAACATGATAACATATATAAGAAGTCATATGAACAGTAATATCTCTACCAGATGTTCGGATACGCGCAGGCACGGAGGGCATAAGGTGGTATTTTGTAAAAATGGTCCATTTCAAAAATGTAGTTATAGTCCAATGTTCGAAAACACTTGGTTCGCTATAACCGAAGCTCTGATGCCAATCTGTAACACCCCCAAAATTTACTAAAAGACAGCGGAAGACTTTTTAATTTAACAGCGGAAGACTTTAATTTAACAGCGGAAGACTTTTGGGTGTTACGTTGAGGATCTTTTCACATTCACAGAAACAACACAAAGTGAAGTTTAAAGATTACTTTATTTCAAAATACCATTTATTAAGATGTTCACATTTCAACGACACAAAAATAAAGTATTTGTTTAAATCCATATGCCCACTCCGTGCCTTCAAGATCCTTCATGTCTATTTCCTGAGATAAACATGCTAAAAGTCAACATAAAGTTGAGTGATATTCATAGGTTTGAAAGTTAAACAGTTGAACACAAGATATAGTCATTTATTGCAAAAGTATGCAATCAAACAAGTTGAAAACAATTCATATTCGTTATTGCATTAAGCTCATGAAACACAACGATTTGACAGCCAATCATATTTGATAATATGACGCAAGATAATAGTATGCCCCCAAGATAGGTTTTTGTCAGTTACCTATGTCAACAAAATAATGTGCGTTTGGTTGTTATCTCCAACGTCCAAACGGGGATTGTCAGTCCCTAATAGATCTATTCACAGTTATTTACATTCACTCTGCAAGTGATTAAGGTTCATGATCGAGGGACTTTCGACAATAGCTACTTAAGCAATAATAACAGTCAGCCGGTATATCAATATCAAAATACAAAGACTTATGTTCGGTTTATAAGCATGTATCTCCCCACGTAAAACAGTTAAAAAGTGGGCTATGAACTCACCTCAGCAGTACAGTAGATGTAGCTGTATCGTTAAACTCAACGATGCTAGGAAATGGCTTCACACACAACCTAAAAGATAATGCAAGTTTCAGTTGATAGTCTAAGTCTGGTTTTATCGCGAATATTAGTTATTTTAGTTGTGAACAAAGCTCGTGTTTGTTTAAATGCCTTAAGTTCAAAAACAAAGTTATACATAAATATAACTTATGAGTACATTGATCGATGATCGATGAAAAGTTTCCATGATTAAGTTATATGATAGATTTCGATGAAAGAAAACAAGTCACGTATTAATATATTGTTATTATTAATATAACACATATATATATATATGTATATATGTAAAAGTTTATCTCGTTCCTTAATCTCGTATATACGTTCATCCATATAAACAATATTATTTTTATAAAATAATATTTACTAAAAAATCCTTTAAGTTTCACCAAGTTACACTTTTAATCCTAACGGTCAAACTTTTACACCGTTAGTCCATAGTTAACAATCGTTACAATTTAAGTCCAAATAATATCTTTATTTACATTTTATAATTTCAAGTTTCCATATTTACTATTTTTAGCCCAGAAAAATAGTAATTACAGTTTTAACCCTAAGTTTGCAAAGTTTACACTTTTAGTCCCTCGGCCAAGAAGTTTTACAAACTTAGTCCAATTTTTACCAAATTCGAAACTTAACTTTTTGACATAATAAATATGCTCAGGGTATTCTAATTTAATTTATAAAACTGCTTATTAGCTTAATAATAGCTTATTTTAGTTATTGGGCCTTAACGAGTTAGTACTAAGGCCCAATAAGGTTTTTAGGTCCAATGGGCTTACGAGGGTTTTGGGCCTGGACTTAGGTTCATTTTAGGAGTATAAAAGTGTTGGTGTTGGGCTCTCAGGCCCAATGTATCACAAATTCTTAATGGGCTTGGCATAAGCCCACGTTTTGGCTTATTTTGTTTTGTGAAATCTGCTTTTGACCGAGACAAAAGGGTCTGGGAAATAGCTTATACGAGTTTATTACTTTGAATAAAAAGTGTCTCTTGATTGTTTACCAAGCTGTTAATGAGATCGATTCATAAAAAGTATAGGTCGTGTGTATAGATTTTAAATAACAAGGCCAAAGTGATTGACCAAAGTCATGTTTTGAAACTGCTCAACACTTAGAAAAATTCTAAGTGTTGATGTTTTATTCGAATGGGTCATGTGGTCACAAAATAGGTCGAGTACTTTATGTAGACATTGTTATCATGATCAAATATTGGTGCATCTCGTTTCTTATTATTCCAAACTATTAGTATGTCGAGTAAAAGGAACATGTCACGTTTTTATTTTACAAACTAACTAGTTCAACTGTTTCGCCAAAATCATTTTGAAGATTGTATTAATACTTCAAATTTTTCTAAGTGTTTTTCGAAGGTGTCAAGGTGACATTTTAACGTGACCAAATAAATAAGTAAAAGTTATTTTTAGTTTCGAAACCTTGTGTCACTCAATTGTTAGCATGTTAATGATCTTGTAAGTCAAATATTATGTGTATGTCACGTTTTAAATTAATGAATTTATGAATCAAAGTAAACGTGTAAAAACTGAATATATTGAATGAAAAATAGCAAAAAGGTTTCAAGAAGTCTCACCTCACCTCAAAAGGGTGGGGTAAAATGGATCGTAGAGGTCGAGCTGGAGCAAGTAAGGAATGTGGTTCGATTCTCCACCCACCAAAGGTTTAGGATGTACGAAACTTGGACACCAAACTTGATTCGAAGGTCTTGTATTCTTGGCAAATCGTTCGTCCTTTGTAACTCGTTTAACTTAGTGGAATTTTGTAACGTGGTACATTTTAGTGTTTCTTCTTATCTGAGTTCGTATGGGAGGTCTTATATGGACATGTTTAGAGTGTAGATAACTCAAGAGTTGAGGGTTGGATTGTTTGGATTGCATGTTGCCTTCGTTTGTGCCCAATCGAAACTCTACAAGTATGTAAGGACAAAGAGAGGTGTGTGATAGTTTCTGACAGCCCCTGAACGTTTCTGACATTATTCTAAACGTTAAGTGTTGGTTTTTCATGGATTGGAGGGCTTGGGTGGTTGTTTAGAAGGCTGATGACACGTTCTATAATATTTCTCAAAATGGTTTTGTGGGTTTACTTAGGACGATTTTAAAGTAGTGAACGAGTGAGTTATGTAACGAAGTTTATCATTTCTAATTCTATGCTAGGTGGTCAATTAGGGTGTGTAATAATATTCGTAGGTTGTTTGTCAAATTTGCGAGAAATAAGGGTGTTTTGTTGCTTAGCTCGCGTCTGGAAACCAAAAAGAAAGAAAGGAAAAATGTGCTCAGTTGGGTGGGCTCGATTGGTGGGCTTCGTGGATCAGGCCCAGGTAATAAAAAGGAAAAGAAAAGAATTTAAATGTGAGCCTGTTTAGTAGCAGTTTGGGTTTTGCGTGGCCCATTGGGTCAAGGGGCCCACGTAGCAAGTTTTCAAGAGTCGGGTTTCGTTCCAAAAATATTATTGACCAATCTCGGGAATTTTCGTAGGTTTCGGAATTTATATAAATAGTGTATGTTTAATAAACGAAACGTATATTTATAAAATATAAACGTTTTAAAATATATTCGCGATATTAGACTATCACGGTTCGTGTGTAAGCATCGTTCCTAGGCAAATGGTTAACCACAAATATCGTAGTGATTCACATAATACGTCATGCATAACAAAAAAAATTTTGTTACCCGTAAAAATGGCATAATAAATAATGTAATACTCAATTATATATTTTTAACTATTTACTAATCGTATGGGAAATTTACGAGAGGCTACAGTACATACCCGTTACAGTGAATTCCGTCCCGGAATTCAGTCTAAGGTAGTTGCCAGGGGTGTCTAAGGAAAGATGCGAATACTAGGTGCGAATCTGATTTTCACGTTCCTTAAAAATCCTATATCTCAGGCATAACTTACACATACTTCAGAGAACTTACACATACTTCAGAGACTGTTGTTCCCTTCATTGCATGATTCTTCCTAAATTAGACATAGGTGATCAGGCTATGTATAATTTACGAGTAATAATGCAATGCTTGGACCAATCGACTCGTAAGACGTCCAATCTAGTTGTTAAAATTCTCGGTGATAAACAGATTTTGGCCATGCCACAAATAAAATAATAGCTAAAGTAGAGTGAAAGCAGATAATATAGAATAGATAGCACAATAGGTGAGATAACATCTCTGCGAGTCACTTTTGAACATAAAGTAGACTCGTGTCATGAAAAGGTGAATACTTAAAAGGGCAACATAAACTTAGTACTATTAAGTGCATAAGGGAGTACGATAGTTGATTTCTAAATTTTATTCATCTGTTACGTTGTTGAGACTCGATCAAAGGTTTTCAATGATTCCTCAGTGAAATGAGTTTCTCATCGAGTCGTATCTCTTTCAACGAAATGACAAGAGATTTATCTAATAAGCACGTCTTAAGGTTTGACACATGAAAAGTGTCATTAATTCGACTAAGTTCTTCTAGGGGTTCGAGGGTATATAGAACGGATCCTATCCTTTCCAGGATTTTGAATGGACCGATATATTGTGGGTTTAATGTACGAGGTGGTGAGTTATACTTCTCCTACAAACGGGCGATCTGCACTTTCGACCATAAAGTGTTTCGAATGGTGTTGCCTTTATGCTGGCATGATAACGGTTGTTATATTAGAATTTAACTAACGGCAAGTGTTTATCCTAACCTTTTCCGAAGTCAATGACACATGCATGTCCTCCAAGATTTGGGTAGTTCTCTTACTTTGCTCATCGGTTTGAGGGTGATATGCTGTGCTCACATACAGTTTCGTTCCTAAGGCTTTTTGCAAGGATTTCCAAAAATGATATGTGAAACAGCTGTCACAATCTGATATGATGGAAATCAGCACTCTATGCCGTGAAACTATTTCTTCTAAGTACAACTAAGCGAGGGTATTTATCTCATCGGTTTCCTAAAAAGGCAGAAAGTGAGCGGGTTGGGTAAAACGATTAACGAAAATCCAATTCATGTCAAATTCGGTTGAGGTTTAAGGGAGTTGGTGATAAAGTCCGTAGTAATACGTTCTCGTTTTTCCATCTCGGAAATTCGGGTTGTATGAGTAATCTCGCCGGTTTCTGATATTCCGCTTTTACTTTCAATCATGACGACATTTACTGACGTATTTAGCGATGTTAGCCTTTAAGGTTTCTTTAGATCTTGGTACATTTTGTCGAAACTTGGGTATATGGAGTATTTAGACTTGTGAGACTCATGCATGATGAGGTCACGAATACCTCCAAAGGGTGAGACCAAGCTTTAAAACAAAGTATTCCATCAGATCTTTTCCTTAAGTTGGTTCTCTTCTCCAAGAGCTTCGCTTTGAGTGGTAAGAAGTTGTGATGGAAGAGGGCGAACAGATAGTCATTCCTAATGATCTAACCCTACGAGGTTTCAACCGTTTCCCTTGGCTTAACGTATCTGCTACTACATTGGCCTTTTCGGGATGATAGCGAATTTCACAATCATAGTTTGTTGGTTGGCTCTAGCTAATGGCGTTGTCTCATGTTCAATTTCTTTTGGTCCAAACTATGTGGGAGGCTCTTATGACTAATGAATATGGTACGGTTAAGCTATATGGGTAGTGTTTCCATATCTTAAGATTGGATACTAATTCTCTTAGTTCTGACTCACGAGTTGCGTAGTTTTCTTCATGTTTCTTTAGTCGTCGGGATGCATAAGCTATTATCTTGCTTCTTTGCATCAAAACTGTTTCGAATTCGTGGTGTGAGGCGTCACAATATACTATGAAGTCTTTACTTCCTTCAAGGAGCGTTAATATTTGTGCTTCGCAAGTTTCTGCTTCAATAGCTGGGAAGTCGATTCCCCTCTCTCTTCCTAGATATACTTTTCAGTCTTCTGAGTCAACTTGGTCAAAGGTTTTAAGATTTTTGGAGAAACCTTTACTAAACCTTCGGTAGTAACCTGTAGGACCTAAAAGTTGATATATTTCCGTGGGGTTTATAGGAGATGCCCAACCTTTAAAGGCGCCTATCCTTGCAGGGTCTACATGAATACCTTGACTACTTATGATGTATTCTAGAAATTGCACGGTGTGAATCCAAAAATCGCATTTCGAGAATTTAGAGTACAACTCTTCCTTCTTGAGTAGTTCTAAGGTAATCTTCAAGTGTTCGGCATGTTCTTCTTCGTTGCGGGAGTAAATCAAAATGTCGTCGACTATGGGTAAGGGTACCGATACTTGACCGTAAGTTTGTTCAACTCTGGGTAATCGATGCATATTCGGAAGGATCCATCCTTCCTCTTAATGAATAATATTGGGGTTTCCTAAAGTGATGAGCTAAAAACTTTTATCATACAATTCTCTCAATTGTTCCGATAATTCTTTCAGTTCAGAGGGTGTAATTCTATAGAGTGCTTTGATCGTTGGTGCCGCTCCAGGCACTAGTTCGATCTGGAATTTTACTAGACGGGTTGGTGGGAGATTGGGAAATTCTTCAAGAATTACTTCCGGAAAATCTCTAGTGAACATCTTCAAATCGCCTTCCTGACGACTTATCTTCCGTAACATGAACCATGAATGCTTGTCATCCTTCGTTCACTTGTTTCACCACTCTAAGGTACGAGATAATTTCATAACGAGGTTTACTGTTGTCTCCTTAGACAATGAGGGTTTTATCCTAAAGTAGGGTGTGAATAGCTTTCTTATCACAGTGAATCCTAGCATGATGTGTGGATAGCCAATCAATACTAATGATTGTGTCAAAACATCCTAGTTGAACAGACATAAGGTCAATGGAAAAAGGTTTTTCTAGTGGAGTTAAAGTACGATCTTTCATAACGGTGTTGGTGTCGATAAGATTTCTGTTTAGCCACTTCGATGGTGTTAAGGAATTTCAAAATAATAGGTTTACGTTCAGTATTACCTCAAGTAATAATGCGACTAAGAATGGGTTATAGTCGTAACGATCTAGTCAATGCGGAATTTAAGATGTATCAAACATCGTTGCGTTAGGTATAGGGGATATGAATGTTTTAATCTGTGTGAACCAGCATATGAGGGTAAGATTTATTCATGGATTTCATAAATCAATGTCAATGTATTACAACACTTATTAATACTTGTTTGATTGTTTACAAAACATCAATAACAAGTTTCCTATTAATAAGGCAGTGATATGCTAAGTTGACAAGTCTCTGATTTATGGTTTTCCTGATGTTTCATTTATACGACGTTGGAGTTCTTGGATTGTAGCGGACGTGGTTTCGGTAGTCTGGTCCCTAGCCCTTCCTCTGGCCTGAAATTTCCTGGGTTGCATACTTAAAAGTATAATTATTAGCGCTGATCTCGTCAAGTTCCTGATTCCATAGCTTCCAACACAGCTCTTGTCATAGTCTCTTGTTCTTTGACATCAAGTTCTTATTGCTTTTGAATCAAATAGCATTCTAGCATAATGATAGTTCACAAGAGTATAACAATAGATCACACAACCAAAGTAACATAGATAAATATCAATACAGTACAATCATAACTAACACAAGGTTTTAATAATTGTCATATTGTTCAAGGAGAAAACAATACAATGCAGAATTATTAATGCCACGTAGGGCAAGTTAAGATGTCCATGCATGTAATGATATGTCATAGATCTATGATGCTCCAGATGTGCCTCCTGATCTACGCTCTAACTCTTGGATACTCTTGATCATTCCAAGCACTTCCACATCCCTGGATTTCTCTCTGGTCTGAATCTCTTCAAGCGTGGTACTAAGGATATGGATAGTGGCATTGGCTGCTGCTAGTTCTTGAGTCTGATGTTCTAACATTTGTTGAGTTATCATGGCAATATCCTTCAGTTCTTGTATCTCGTGGTTCTGAACATCAAGTCTGCGATTGGACTCAGTAATAGTATTCATTGCCTCCTTTAACTCTGTACGTAACTGCTCGTTTATCGTTTCTACTGCTAGTTGACCGTCCACAATTTTATCAACCTTTTCTGCTAGAATTTCCACTTTTTCATCAGGGAAGTTGTCAAGTAAATTGGTAATAGCATCAAGTCTATCCTCATGTCGAACAAGCCTAGCTACTAACAATGGAATGGTGTGATGAATGGGTTCTCCGGTAACTGGAAGAATCTCTGGTGCAACTTGTAAAGAACTTTCCCCAAGTTCCCTAGCTTTTGGGGCACCTTCTTGAGATCGCCAGAAATGAAGTTTTGGTATCATGAAAGACCATTTACGGGCATCTATTCGTTTATGGGTCTTTTGTTGAGGTGATACTGGTTCACGGTGGGTGGTTGCGGGTGATGATATTGTTGGTAGAGTAGTGGATGGTATTGGTATCGTGGTGGTCTGTTGGTAGAAGATATTAGGTGGTGGTAGCACAATTGATTCTGGTACAATCGGAATTGATGGTGGAGTGCGTACCTTTTTCCGAGCAATATACATATAAATTTTCTTTCCCCCGGATAACGGTAAGCTTTTCCAATTGGGGCTGGTTCATAAGGTTGGAGTTGTCGAATTTTCCTTTTTCGACGAATTAAACCAGGTAGTACTGAAGGAGAAACTTTTGAGTCAGATGTAGGTAACCACTGCCGGTTCTGGGTGTACCTATTAGCAGTAGGTGATATAGACCTAACAGTTGGAGTAAAGGCTGAAGTGAGAGGTACGGTATCCTCAGCCTCTGGGTCAGATGATAAGACAGTAGGGTAGGAGTATGAAGACATGGTACTGTAATAATCCGATTAGTAAATATAAGTCATTAGCACAATAATAAACATGATAACATATATAAGAAGTCATATGAACAGTAATATCTCTACCAGATGTTCGGATACGCGTAGGCACGGAGGGCATAAGGTGGTATTTTGTAAAAATGGTCCATTTCAAAAATGTAGTTATAGTCCAATGTTCGAAAACACTTGGTTCGCTATAACCGAAGCTCTGATGCCAATCTGTAACACCCCCAAAATTTAACCATGACAGCGGAAGACTTTTTAAAATAACAGCGGAAGACTTTAATTTAACAGCGGAAGACTTTTGGGTGTTACTTCGAGGATCTTTTCACAATCACAGAAACAACACAAAGTGATGTTTAAAAGTTTACTTTATTTCAAAATACCATTTATTAAGATGTTCATATTTCAACGACACATTTATAAAATAAAGTATTTGTTTAAGTCCATATGCCCACTCCGTGCCTTCAAGATCCTTCATGTCTATTTCCTGAGATAAACATGCTAAAAGTCAACATAAAGTTGAGTGATATTCATAGGTTTGAAAGTTAAACAGTTGAACACAAGATATAGTCATTTATTGCAAAAGTATGCAATCAAACAAGTTGAAAACAATTCATATCCGTTATTGCATTAAGCTCATGAAACACAACGATTTGACAGCCAATCATATTTGATAATATGACGCAAGATAATAGTATGCCCCCAAGATAGGTTTTTGTCAGTTACCTATGTCAACAAAATAATGTGCGTTTGGTTGTTATCTCCAACGTCCAAACGGGGATTGTCAGTCCCTAATAGATCTATTCACAGTTATTTACATTCACTCTGCAAGTGATTAAGGTTCATGATCGAGGGACTTTCGACAATAGCTACTTAAGCAATAATAACAGTCAGCCGGTATATCAATATCAAAATACAAAGACTTGTGTTCGGTTTATAAGCATGTATCTCCCCACGTAAAACAGTTAAAAAGTGGGCTATGAACTCACCTCAGCAGTACAGTAGATGTAGCTGTATCGTTAAACTCAACGATGCTAGGAAATGGCTTCACACACAACCTAAAAGATAATGCAAGTTTCAGTTGATAGTCTAAGTCTGGTTTTATCGCGAATATTAGTTATTTTAGTTGTGAACAAAGCTCGTGTTTGTTTAAATGCCTTAAGTTCAAAAACAAAGTTATACATAAATATAACTTATGAGTACATTGATCGATGATCGATGAAAAGTTTCCATGATTAAGTTATATGATAGATTTCGATGAAAGAAAACAAGTCACGTATTAATATATTGTTATTATTAATATAACACATATATATATATATGTATATATGTAAAAGTTTATCTCGTTCCTTAATCTCGTATATACGTTCATCCATATAAACAATATTATTTTTATAAAATAATATTTACTAAAAAATCCTTTAAGTTTCACCAAGTTACACTTTTAATCCTAACGGTCAAACTTTTACACCGTTAGTCCATAGTTAACAATCGTTACAATTTAAGTCCAAATAATATCTTTATTTACATTTTATAATTTCAAGTTTCCATATTTACTATTTTTAGCCCAGAAAAATAGTAATTACAGTTTTAACCCTAAGTTTGCAAAGTTTACACTTTTAGTCCCTCGGCCAAGAAGTTTTACAAACTTAGTCCAATTTTTACCAAATTCGAAACTTAACTTTTTGACATAATAAATATGCTCAGGGTATTCTAATTTAATTTATAAAACTGCTTATTAGCTTAATAATAGCTTATTTTAGTTATTGGGCCTTAACGAGTTAATACTAAGGCCCAATAAGGTTTTTAGGTCCAATGGGCTTACGAGGGTTTTGGGCCTGGACTTAGGTTCATTTTAGGAGTATAAAAGTGTTGGTGTTGGGCTCTCAGGCCCAATGTATCACAAATTCTTAATGGGCTTGGCATAAGCCCACGTTTTGGCTTATTTTGTTTTGTGAAATCTGCTTTTGACCGAGACAAAAGGGTCTGGGAAATAGCTTATACGAGTTTATTACTTTGAATAAAAAGTGTCTCTTGATTGTTTACCAAGCTGTTAATGAGATCGATTCATAAAAAGTATAGGTCGTGTGTATAGATTTTAAATAACAAGGCCAAAGTGATTGACCAAAGTCATGTTTTGAAACTGCTCAACACTTAGAAAACTTCTAAGTGTTGAGGTTTTATTCGAATGGGTCATGTGGTCACAAAATAGGTCGAATACTTTATGTAGACATTGTTATCATGATCAAATATTGGTGCATCTCGTTTCTTATTATTCCAAACTATTAGTATGTCGAGTAAAAGGAACATGTCACGTTTTTATTTTACAAACTAACTAGTTCAACTGTTTCGCCAAAATCATTTTGAAGATTGTATTAATACTTCAAATTTTTCTAAGTGTTTTTCGAAGGTGTCAAGGTGACATTTTAACGTGACCAAATAAATAAGTAAAAGTTATTTTTAGTTTCGAAACCTTGTGTCACTCAATTGTTAGCATGTTAATGATCTTGTAAGTCAAATATTATGTGTATGTCACGTTTTAAATTAATGAATTTATGAATCAAAGTAAACGTGTAAAAACTGAATATATTGAATGAAAAATAGCAAAAAGGTTTCAAGAAGTCTCACCTCACCTCAAAAGGGTGGGGTAAAATGGATCGTAGAGGTCGAGCTGGAGCAAGTAAGGAATGTGGTTCGATTCTCCACCCACCAAAGGTTTAGGATGTACGAAACTTGGACACCAAACTTGATTCGAAGGTCTTGTATTCTTGGCAAATCGTTCGTCCTTTGTAACTCGTTTAACTTAGTGGAATTTTGTAACGTGGTACATTTTAGTGTTTCTTCTTATCTGAGTTCGTATGGGAGGTCTTATATGGACATGTTTAGAGTGTAGATAACTCAAGAGTTGAGGGTTGGATTGTTTGGATTGCATGTTGCCTTCGTTTGTGCCCAATCGAAACTCTACAAGTATGTAAGGACAAAGAGAGGTGTGTGATAGTTTCTGACAGCCCCTGAACGTTTCTGACATTATTCTAAACGTTAAGTGTTGGTTTTTCATGGATTGGAGGGCTTGGGTGGTTGTTTAGAAGGCTGATGACACGTTCTATAATATTTCTCAAAATGGTTTTGTGGGTTTACTTAGGACGATTTTAAAGTAGTGAACGAGTGAGTTATGTAACGAAGTTTATCATTTCTAATTCTATGCTAGGTGGTCAATTAGGGTGTGTAATAATATTCGTAGGTTGTTTGTCAAATTTGCGAGAAATAAGGGTGTTTTGTTGCTTAGCTCGCGTCTGGAAACCAAAAAGAAAGAAAGGAAAAATGTGCTCAGTTGGGTGGGCTCGATTGGTGGGCTTCGTGGATCAGGCCCAGGTAATAAAAAGGAAAAGAAAAGAATTTAAATGTGAGCCTGTTTAGTAGCAGTTTGGGTTTTGCGTGGCCCATTGGGTCAAGGGGCCCACGTAGCAAGTTTTCAAGAGTCGGGTTTCGTTCCAAAAATATTATTGACCAATCTCGGGAATTTTCGTAGGTTTCGGAATTTATATAAATAGTGTATGTTTAATAAACGAAACGTATATTTATAAAATATAAACGTTTTAAAATATATTCGCGATATTAGATTATCACGGTTCGTGTGTAAGCATCGTTCCTAGGCAAATGGTTAACCACAAATATCGTAGTGATTCACATAATACGTCATGCATAACAAAAAAAAATTTGTTACCCGTAAAAATGGCATAATAAATAATGTAATACTCAATTATATATTTTTAACTATTTACTAATCGTATGGGAAATTTACGAGAGGCTACAAGGGATTAATCACTTGAAACAAGGATTAAGAAATGTAATGATCAAAGGGATTAGAAAGAGTTTGGAGAGGTTTGGATCTGAAAATTTTCGTGCAAAAGGTGAGGAAAAATACCAGGTTTGAAGTGGTATTTATAGGCAAATTTTTCTGACAGGGGAGCGTGGCCGGTCACCTTAAATAGGGGCCGGTCACGTTAAAATTAAGGTGACCGGCCGTGTTAATTAAGGTGGTCGGCCATCTGTTACCTGCCTGAAAAATTTGTCTTTTGTGGGGAAAATTTATTTGGAGAAAAACTAACTAAGATTGGTTAAAAATTTGAATTCTAGTTGTTAGAATATTTAAAACACTTTTCTTTATTTCCAAAAATGTTTTTATTAAATATATAATTAGTTTTTTTAATTAAATAAATTTTATGGTATTTAATTAAATTCCCCTTTGATCATTAGATGTGTTAATCACTTGTTTATTCATACCTTAAGTGATTATGTTTGGATTAGGTGATATAAGCTCATTTAATCACTTGTTTTCGTATTAACTTTACGTTTAATGTTTTTACGTTTTGTGATTATCAAAACAAATAGATATTGAGAAATATAAATAGCGTTTTTATATCAACATTTTTTTTAACTAATGAACATATTAACTGATGAACCTTATTAACAAATTTTTAAAAAAGACATTTTGTTCATCAGTTACTATGGTTCATCAATTTTTTCAGATTCATCATATTTGATCAAATGTTTTGGTTCATCTATTTTTTCAGGTTCATCAAATTTCAGGTTCATCAATTTTTTCAGGTTCATCAAATTTGATCAAATGTTTGGCTTCATCAAATTGATCACAGTTCTTTTCGGGTTTATCAAATTTCAGGTTCATCAATTTTTTCAGGTTCATCAATTTGATCAAATGTTTGGATTCATCAATTCTATTTAACAAAACAAATTGATAGTTTTGGTAAACTGAAAATAACGTGAACAATTATTGCATTTAAATGTAGTTTTATATGAAAAATCTCTTTTAGTCATTTTATCAAACACTTTGTGTGCACTAAATATGACTAAGACGTCATCTTTAACGCGCGATATCTCACTCATATCATATCGGATTTGAGTGATTCAAATTTCTGGGTAAAGAATGGCCAAGAAGCTACAACTTTCGTGTTTTAAGTTTTGCAAAATTCGGCCTTTAAACTAGACAAAATTATAGCCGAAAATGCTAAAATTTTCAAGAAAATCATGACCCAAT
>LBNU01023805.1:31188-44913 GCA_014162995.1 Artemisia annua
CATTTTATCAAACACTTTGTGTGCACTAAATATGACTAAGACGTCATCTTTAACGCGCGATATCTCACTCATATCATATCGGATTTGAGTGATTCAAATTTCTGGGTAAAGAATGGCCAAGAAGCTACAACTTTCGTGTTTTAAGTTTTGCAAAATTCGGCCTTTAAACTAGACAAAATTATAGCCGAAAATGCTAAAATTTTCAAGAAAATCATGACCCAATAAATATGTAAAAAAAAAAATCGAAAAAATTAAAAAGATTTATACCAAATTAAAGAGGATTAAATTTTAAAAATTATGGTGAAATCAGTTTTGTTTGTAAAAGTTTGTCGTTTGAGAGTAATGTGCGTTTGAAATTTAAGGTGAAATTAGAAAAACGGGTCAAATGACAAAAAAACCCTCTAACCGAAAATATTAAAGAGAAAAGGGAGGGAGTGGGTGGGGAACACATGACACTAGTTTAGTGGCTTTCTAGACTTTTAAAATCTTTTTCTTTTCACATGATCGCAACTTGATAAGGAATAAATATGGGACCCAAGATGTTTGTAACTAATAGTATCAAAAATTTAAAATGTTTTTGTTTATTGCATGGTGGAACCCAAAATTGCATGGTGTCAAGTTTCTAGCAAATTTATGTGGTATTAAATATTAAACTTTGAAAGTATGTATTTGTTTATTACATGGTGAGACTCAAGATTGCAACTTAGATGAAAATTTGAAATGCCTTCAATAAGAGACAGAATTTTAATTCCTTACTTTTTGCCTTCAATAAGAGATTTAAAATGTAAATTCTATCAAATTCCCCCAATAATAATATACTTGAACCAAACAACCTTATAAGTGATTTTTGTTTTAGTGGGGTTATATTTCTGTTTAAGTGGGATTTGTTTTGTTTAGTGAAGTTTTTTTCTTTTTTTTTTTAACATGTGACGATTTTTTTTTCTTTCACATGTTTGAAAAAAATTCACATGTGACGAATTCTTTTTTCCATATGTAAAAAAAAAAAAAAAAAAAAATCGCGAAAATTTCCAAATTTTTTTCATATTTGACAAAAAAAATTCGAAAAAAAACATTCGGGAAAAAAAGATTTCGTTAAAAAAAATTCAAAAATTTCTTTTTTTGAAATTTCTTTTGAAAAATTTTGAATTTTTTTTGAAAATTTTTCATACTTTTTTTGGAAATTTTCAAAAAGCTGATTAACTAATATTAGCCATTCGATCAAAATTAAAGAAGGATAAAATAAGTGGCTAATATTAGTTATCACATTTTCACCAAATTTAGTGTTCTTATTTGAATGTACATATATAAAATCCTTCATTGAATAATGGGAATGAAAATTCGACTGCATCCCACTTGTGTATTCAATAAAGTAAGGTATAAGAATTAACATATTACACAATGACCATGCAACTTGTGTAACATTTTTGTATAGCAAAGCGATTAAATTTATTTTTTCACAAATTGTTTAGCTTAAGGTGAAGTAAATGAATTCTTTGGTGTGTTTGGTACCGTACTATGGAAATGAGACTATGACTATGAAAGTGATTAAAGGTGTTTGTTTAAGACGAGGGGCCCATCACTATGATAATGAATGAGAGATATAATCCATACTCCATATACATCAAGAGAGCCACCTATGGATCTTTCATAGGTGAGGGACCCACCACTACTATCAAACTCATACCAGAGGTGAGATACATAGCATTTATTAATTATCTAAAGAACAATCTAGGTCATCTTGGCCTTTGAATCTCCCTTCATCCAACGGTGGGGATCACAAAATAAATAACAAAGCAAGGGCATAAATGTAATTATATAAAAACTCATTTTCCACCTTTTTTTAAACTAACATATCTTACAAACGGTAAATCTTCAAGCAACGATACATATACTATCGCGACGAGAATTAAATTATCTTTCTATAGATATGCACTTTTATATATTTTCGACGAAATTTTTTTTCAAAAATTCTGCCCAAAAAAATCACACGTGATTTGTAAAAATCACTTGTTATTTTAAAAATCACAAAATCACATGTGATTTTATCCGGCTCGTAATGTTGAGTCGGCTATACAACTTATAAAAAAATCACATGTGATTTTACAAGTCACATGTGATCTTTAATGTAATAAATCACATGTGATTTCAATATCAAATCAGCTTATTCCTTTCTTTTATAAATTAAATTCGTGAAATCACGTGTGATTCTGTTATTTTTTTTGTTCTGTTATGAAAAGATGTAAATCATGTGTGATTTACTCTTTGCTGATATACACTTAAACATATTTGATTATGTTTTAATCTAAAAATGAGTAAATCACCCGCAATTCTGTTTTTTGTTGTGATTCGCGTCTAAATCACATGTGATTCACCTTAAAAAATAATTAAAGTAACACCACACGTGATTTTTGATAAAATCACATGTGATTTGCGATAAAATCACATGTGATTCGACCAACTCGGTTTTTGCAATTTGACTTAACCATATAGACATTATTAGGCTTTGCAACAGACATGAAAAATATCTACCATTTATATACCATTTATATAAAAAGAAGTCTAATATACTTCATCAGTGCTTTAAAATCCGCCACTTAAGCACTAAATAGTGCAACACTATTTGATGACTTTCATAGATTTGCAAATATTTGTGATGTTGATATGTTTCCCGCACTTGATTTCAACTTTTCTTTGCTTGCACTAATAGCCAAAAGGACATCCATACATATGCATTTTACCTTTTTCAAAAAAAAGTTATACATGATTAATCTCACTTGCATATCATGCATCGAAAATTGTACATTCTTCTTGATTTTTACCAATCTTTGACATCTTCTGTTAGTGAATAAGTAGTACAAATGTAGCTAGTAACCTTCTTTCCCTACACAATACCTCAATAAGCTAACTCCATATACGCCAACACTGACAACAACATAGGTGCATCAACAAGACAACAACCCTTCCACCTTCACAAAGATCATCCAACAACTCATTTGATGTTTCTCAGGATAAAACTCCACCAAACTTCCAAAACCAAAAATAAACAACTCATTTTGTTTGCAGCAAGAATCTTTCATAAATTATATCTTAATTGTTAAACAATGTGTTTTATTTTGCCTATAAGGTGTAGAGAAGGACCAGATGTCGCCACAGATCCGACCGCCACAGATCCCGCCACCCCTGCCCCACCTCCCACACACACATACAATCATCGGAAAAAAACGTGACGAACATCAGATCGACGACGGTTTATGGTGATATGGCGGATTGACGACGGTTCATGGTGGGTTGTATGTGTATTTGTGTGTCAGTAAATATGTGAGTGTGTGTAGGAATATAGAAATGGTGGAGTGTTAGGTGGAGCGGATATTACAAAAACGCCCCTCTATGTTTTATTAATATAAATTAATGATTAAATCTAGCCATTATATCAAAGTTAAATTAATGGTCATGATTGGTTGATTTGTTCTTTAAAGAAATATTGTTCTGCATTGAACTTTTCTCACTCATACTCATTCATGGCAGTATATCAAACGCACCCTTAACAACCCTGTAGGAATTGATGGGTTTGACAAACTGGATCACGCGACGAGATCCAATATATACATTTCTTGCGGTTAGTGGCAAGTAAGATTGCTGCTGATGGACACACAAATGGCCGATTCTTCAATTACATACATTTCTTGTGGTTAGTGACTTTCATTCTTATTCGAGTATGAGTTATTATTGTCTTGATAATGATAAAGCCATTATCAAATATCGAAAGAATAAAATATACCGACAATGTGATAGTAGTTTGATTGACGATTTTCTTTGATGTGAAATTAAACACTCATTTTTTATTCTTTTTTTTTAGCAAATTAAACACTCACTTGATATGTCTTCTTAAAGCAAGTCTAAACTTCTTTAACTCCTTAAAACATTAAATCTCAACACCAAACCAGTAGATAACCATGATGTTGCACATTTTAACATATTATCTATTGGCCAAAAGTTCTTTATAAATCCAATTTTTACCATAGAATTCATCAAGTATATTAGCCACTAATTTTTTTTTATCAAAAGAAAAAAATAAACTTCTACATTTTTTTAAAAAAAATTAAATATTTCGCAAACCGTAAATCGTCAAGTTACAAAAAAAATACCATCGCGACGAGAATTAAATTATCTTTCTATATGCATTGTTATATACTTTCGACGAACTTTTTTTCTATGAATTTTTTTTCTTCTTCAAAATTTCCGCCCATAAAAATCATATAGGATTCGTAAAAATCATATATGATTTTTCTGGGCGGAATTTTTTTTTTTTTTTAAAAAAAATTCGTTGAAAGTATATAACAATGCATATCTATAGAAAGATGATTTAATTCTCGTCACGATGCTATTTTTTTTGTAGATTGACGATTTAGCGTTTGCAAGATATATATTTTTTTTCCAAGGAAAAGGTAAATAGAATAAAACCAAAAACGAGTATTTACAAAACAAATAGCACAAGGAAGAGAATGCAAGGACAACCCCTATGCAGCTCCACACTTGCCTATGGAATAAAAAAAACATACCAATTTGGACAACACCAAATTGAGCAATACATAACAATAACAAGACAACAAATACCAAGGCACCCTAATCCATAATAGAAAGCAGGTCTAACAGCTAAACCTATAGTCAACTCATACTCTGAATACATGGAGTTATACAAAGGGACCAACCAATGTACACCCAAACATCACCATATGAGAAGACTAAAAGGAAAGCAAACTGCAACTACTAATGGATTAGGATATACCATACAGTCAAAAGCTAATACAACCAACAGTAGCACTAAACTATTACTCTGATTCATCACTACATCTTCACACCAAAACAAATCCATGAGGTATCCAGACCATAAGCTTCATCCATAATGACATTATTCACATTAACAGAATAGCCAGAAACAGCAGCCACACTAATGAAAGTCTTCTCCTTAAAAAAGCTTATCATGTAAAACCACATGGGTAAAACCATGAAAAAGGAAAAAGAGTTAGACCTTTCAGAACCTTTTGAATCACAGCTGCAACAAACATGCCACAACCCATCATCAATAACTTCTTCAGGTCCATAACATTCCACTAAAAGTAAGCAACCTGCACAATAGCTAAAATCATTAACACAATTAGAATAAGCCCAACCAGTAGAAACTGGTTCATTACACCACCATCCAGTCCTCCACCCATTGAGCATTCCAATTGCATAATATTCTGCCAACCAGCTATTCCCACCACCTGTGATACCCATCCACCATAAACCTTTCAAGAAAATCATATTACACTTCCACATACCAGTACTAATACAATCATTACAATCCTTCCAAAAGATCCATAATCTACTAATCCATAAATACCTCTGGATAGAACTCACAACCAACTTAATTTGTACCATCAATATCCATATAATCAGTCATCAAATCATCAAGAATGTACCTATACCTCAGTTTCTTATCAATTGGAAAACCCCATATCTCAGCAGCATTCATCACATCAGTAGTAGCACTAAGCTTCAAACCCATAATCCTACATCTAACTGCATCCACAATAATTTTCAAAAGTTCTTCCTCAGTCCTACCATAACTCCCAAACAGTCTCATATTTCTTTCCTGCCAAATATAGTAAACAGAGGCACCTAACATCAATCTTTGGATAACACTCCAAATACTATTTTTAGCAGGAATATTCACCATACAAGACACAATCTGAGCCCAGTTATTAGACACATTCCTGAGCTTAGCCATCTCTTTTAATCTTTCCCACAACCTTTTAGAAAAAACACAACTGAAAAATAAGTGAGAATGGGAATCCTTACATTGCTTGCAAAAAGGGCAGCTCATATCTTGTATATTGAGCCATCTAGATATTCTATCTTGCGTTTTCAATCTCCCCTTAATTGCCATCCATAAAATGAATGCATGTCTAGGAACACACTGATTAAACCACACATGGTTACACCAAATCACTTTAGGATAACTGTTTTTTATACCTTTCCACACTTCTTTAACACTGAAATTCTTCTCTCTACCCTTTTTATTTATCCACACAGTTTTATCTTCAACATCATCATTAAGCATAGGAACCTGCACATCCAAAGTCTCACCAAATCTATCATTCCAACTCCTAGGCCAGTTCCAGCTACCATTCCTAATTAACTCCCCAACCTTAGTAATCCTATCCACTTTATTAATCATCAGAGCAGAGTAATTAATCAAATTACACAATGGACCATTCACACTCCATTTATCAAACCAGAAAAAGCATTTATCACCCTTACCAATTCTATACTGAACAAAATTTCTAACCTTGTCTCTAAGAGACAAAATTTGTCTCCAACACCAAGATGTATCCTGGTTAGGTTTAACTACCCAAACACTATCATCTTTCAGCCATTGAGTTTTAACCCACTTAACCCAAATAGAATCCTTATCAATTAACACATTCCATAAATGCTTAGCCATTAAAGCCTCATTCCACACATGAAGAGATTTAAGACCAAGACCACCTTCACTTTTTTGCATACAAACATCTTTCCAGGCCACACTATATTTAAAACTTTTCTTACCATCAGTCTTCCAAAGAAAGTTTTTAAGCAACTTATCTATATCATCACATATACCCTGTGGCAGAATGAAAATAGAAGCCCAATACACATTCAAAGAATTCAAGATAGAGGCAATAAGTTGCAGCCTTCCAGCAAAAGAAAGACTATTATTATACCACCCATCTATTCTTTTCTTCACCTTATCAAGCAGGATATTACAATCATTTCTAGATATTCTATTAGAGTCAAGTGGGATACCAAGATACCTGACAGGCAAAGTACCTTCATTGAAAGGCATAACCAGTCTGATCTCTTGCTTAATAACATCAGCAACATTTCCAAAGTAAACCGTACTCTTCTCCATACTAGGCCTTAAACCAGAAGATAAACAAAATTCATCCATTGCCCTTCTAACAACAGAAGCAGAAATTTTGTCTCCATGGCAAAAGATCATCACATCATCTGCAAAACAAAGATTTACAATCCCTAGCTTTTTGCAGCCCCAATGATACTTGAAATATCTTTCATTCTTCACCTGTCTTTTCAGCATCAAGGTAAAAATTTTCATAACAATAGTAAACAGGTAAGGGGATATTGGATCCCCTTGCCTCAAACCTCTCTTAGCTTTGAAAAACCCATGAGAATCACCATTTATTTTGATAGAAAAAGAAGCAGTCCTCAAGCACACCATTATCCAATCAACCATGACTTTGTGAAAACCAAATTTGAGAAGACAAACTTCCAAAAACTCCCATGACACAGTGTCATAAGCTTTTTGAATGTCTAACTTAAAAGCACACCTGCCAACTTTCTTAATACTTGAGTATCCACTCATTAATTCCTGAGCAACCATAATATTATCACTTATATGCCTCCCCTCTATAAAAGCACTCTGGTTATCATCAATCAACTCACAGAGTACCACCTTAATCCTGTTAGTAAGTACCTTACTGATACACTTATAGACCACATTGCAACAAGCAATGGGTCTATAATCAGTAACCTTCTGAGGAGAATTACATTTAGGAATAAGAGAGATCAAAGTATTATTCAATTCACCCAACATCTTGCCACTACTAAAAAATTCTCTTATAGCAGCACAGAAATCCACCTTAATGATCTCCCAAGCAGCATTAAAAAATTTAGAAGTGAACCCGTCAGGCCCAGGAGCCTTGTTATCCTCAATATCAAAAAGAGCTAGCTTGATTTCGTCATCAGAAACATCTCTGATCATGTTCATAGCATCTTCTTCACTAACTTTTTTAACAAATAACAACTCAGGCTCATCAATAGGATAAATTTCTTCACAATTACCAAGAAACCTCTGAAAATGAGAAACAAATTTCCCAGCAACTTCATCACCTTCAAAAGTATTCCCCAACTCATCCTTAACACAAATAATTCTGCTTCTATTCATTCTCCCTTTCAATAAGTTGTGGAAGTAAGCACTATTATGATCTCCTTCTTTAAGCCATTCAACCTTAGATTTTTGCTTGAGCACCTTCTCTTCATCAGAAACAGCTTCCCTATAAGCACTATTATAAATCATTTCTTCATCTTTAAGCATTGTGTTGTGAGGATCTTTATCTAATTCAGCTTGGACTTTTTTCAATTCAATCCTTAACCTTTTGACCTTATCAAACACATTACCATTTTTCATATTCATATCCCTTAAATGCCTTTTCATCCACTTGAGCCTCTTAGCCAGAACATACATAGCATAGCCATCAATTGGAACATTCCAATTCTCAGACACAATGTTGTAAAACTCCTTCTTATCAGCAAGAAAATTCATAAACCTGAAAGGCCTTCTCTTCTTAATGTTCAAAGTAGGCAAAGTAAGAACAGCCGGGCAGTGATCGGAAGTAACATAAGGAAGAAATGATGCAAAACAATCACCACACTGATCTACAAACTCACTATTACCCCTAATTCTATCCAGTTTCTTCATAATACAACTTTCCGGATCTTTTCTTTTTTGAACCCAAGTGAAAAAGAATCCTTTCATAGCTAAATCATCCATGCCTAACATATCAATACAATTTCTAAATTCACTGACCCCATGATTATTATCAACCACACCCAAAGAATGCTCATCAGCATATCTTATCACATTAAAATCACCTAATAGAACCCATGGCCTATTATCAACTATAACCATATGATCCATCAAGTTATTCCAAAGCTTCATTCTCTCTTTAGCCTCATTATCACCATAAATGAAAGACATAAACAACTTCTTCTTCTCCTGGATAATTATCACCTCAAAATGCATCACTTGACCATCACTAGCTAACAACTTGGCACTAATACTATTAGGATCCCACCCTGCAGCAATTCTACACCCTTTTTTGCTTTCAGCAGAGTTAGACACCCAATCCCAATCTCCAAATACATTATTACACACAGAATTCACAACTTTCTTAATAAGTCTAGTTTCAATCACAACACACATCTTCAAATTATTTTCAGAAATTAAAAGCTTAACTTCATCTTGCTTAGAGGAATTAGTCATACCTCTAATGTTCCAGGAAGCCATTTGTATATTCATTGAACAGAGGAGGAAGGGCCTGCATTATCATTACCAATCATATCCGCCATAGCAGCATCCCCAACATTGGACACAATATTTTGAGTCATGAAATCAGCATGTGCAGATGAGTCCATAGCTACTTCATCACTCATGTTGATATCAGTCTTTAAACCATCAACTTCCTTATTCTTTCCTTTTTCATATTCAACTGACCTATCATTATAAAACTCCACCATATCTTTAGTCCATCTCTGCTTAACTTCATTAGTCAAAGGCTTGCTTGCAAAAACAAACAGCTTCACTTCAGCCAATTGCTTTTTCAGCACCAAACCATTAATTCTATCCATTTCCTTCCTATACTCATTATTATAAACCACCCCAAAAGCCTGCTCCCTACTAACACCAGAACTCTCCATTTCAAAAGCCACACCTTCATTAGCTTTCTTATGACAGTTTTGCTCAATGTTTGTTTGCAAGATATTTTGTTTTAAAACAAAAGGTGAAAAATAAAAATGGGTGGCTATGATTGATTCATTGGTTCTATGACAAATATAGGATCTATATTGATCTCATCTCATTATCTATTATCTGTTGTGTGAACAAAACCTAAAAGGAAAGACGGAACTAGGGGGCCCCACAATGTCACATGACCCCACTAGGTGAAAAGTGCACCCGATCCCAATGCATAGGGGTGTAAACGAGCCGAGACAACTCGCGAGCAACTCGAGATCGACTCGAAAAATACTCGATTTGACTCGATTTTAAACGAGCCGAGACAACTCGCGAGCTACTCGACTTGACTCGATTACACATTTACACCCTATAATTAAAAAAATCATAAATCAAACCAAAACAATATTATTATATATATTATATATATATATATATATATATTATATACTATATATATATAATATATAATATAATAGTATATATATAATATATATATATATATTATATATATTATATATATATGATATATATATAGATTTGCGGTTCATGTGGTGTACAAGCTTAAAATAGATAAATAGGTACACATGCTGAGCCGGTAGAGCGATGATCCCAGTTGATAGAATGAGATGAAAAGTCCAAGGAAAAAATATTACGGCATATTTTTAGAGAGTTGCGTAAAATGTGTCTTGAATTCAACTAATTATGTATTAAATTGATTCTTCTACTCGGTATCACAGTCACTGATCTCCCGAAATGTGTCGCGATTTATGCGTATCGTATTTTAAGACTATTGTACACCCAGAAAAAAAACGATTGAATCGGAGAATACGCCCCCTAACGCGTTACTTATAAAATTTTTTATAAAGCATTTTTATTNTTGGACACAATATTTTGAGTCATGAAATCAGCATGTGCAGATGAGTCCATAGCTACTTCATCTCTCATGTTGATATCAGTCTTTAAACCATCAACTTCCTTATTCTTTCCTTTTTCATATTCAACCAACCTATCATTATAAAACTCAACCATATCTTTAGACCATCTCTCCTTAACTTCATTAGTCAAAGGCTTTCCTGCTAAAACAAACAGCTCCACCTCAGCCAACTGCTTGTTCAGCACCAAACCATTAATTCTATCCATTTCCTTCCTATACTCATTATTATAAACCACCCCAAAAGCCTGCTCCCTACTAACACCAGAACTCTCCATTTCAAAAGCCACACCTTCATTAGCTTTCTTATGACAGTTCTGCTCAATGTTAGTTCTACTACTATTAATATCACCCACAAGCATTCTAACTTTATTCAACAACAAATCCCTTTTATCACTATTCTTCATAGCTGCACATTTATCTTTATAATAATTTTGCAAGTCATTGGGCCATTTACTCATTTCATCCTCATCAAATGGTATCCCCATTTCACATGCAACATCAATGTTTACTTTTACACCCTGCCATTCATTAACATTATCATCCACTTCACCCCTTGCCAGAACATCAAACTTATTTTTACTAATGAAATTTCTCTGAGCAATATACTTAACATTATTCTCTTTAGTTTTATCCGCTTCCTGCTTCTTTTCTTGATTCTGCACATTCTCCACCACAACATCCTTACCCTTTACATTATTCTTAGCCTGATAATTCTTTTTCTCATTATATGCTTGATAACCATTATTACCCCCTCTACCAGTAAAACCTCCTCTACCTCTAAATCCAGGACCACCCCTGCTCATATACATACCACCACCTCTAAAATTACCAGTACCAGAAGAATTATAAGCATTGTTTTGAGGCACACCAGTCTCAACATGACTTTTTGTTCATTAACATTCCTATTAGTCTTACCATAATTCACTTGTTGCCATCCCTCATCACCCACTTGCACCTCATTCACCTTATTAGCAGTTTGAACTTTAGTATCATTCTTCAAGCTCTTCTCCTTATCAGATAACTCCCTATTTGTACATCCCTCAAAACTATGTCCAAAGACACAGCAATGAGAACATATAGGAGGACTCCAGGCATACTCCACTTTCAACTTCATGGACCTATTTAAACTTCTATACCATATCTCCACAGAATCAACTAAACCCTTAGCAGCTTCAACCTCAACAAGAACTCTTGCATAACTAGCCCTTCCATACCCCTTTTCACACATCTCAGTAGTAACCTTACCCATAATCAAAGGTGTCCCTATTCTACTTGCAATTCTACTTATACCCTCCACATTCCAAGCCTCTAGAGGCACATTATACATCCTAACCCATAGAGGAATCCTTGTAGGTTCAGGCTTCACAAGACAGTTACCCGCAACCCATTTTTGAACAAAAAGTGGCTTTTGATCAACAAGCCATGGCCCATTCTCAACAACAGCTTGTAACCCTTCCTCAGTTTTAAACTTAAAAAAATATAGCCCACTTTCATTCACAATAATCTCATTTAAATGATATGGTCTCCACATTCTTTTCAAATGCCCCACAATGTCCCTATAACTCATCTTCATACCAACAAAATACCCAACCACAGTTAAACCCCATTTCTTACTACCTTCCTCAATCACAGGATCCATGTCCACAACTATCCTACCCTCATTAACAGCACATGGAACCATTCTCAGCTTATTACCCCCAACATAATTAGCACCCTGAACAACATTACTAAACAACATAGGCTTCCTAGTCTTATTGGTTTCCTTCATCTCCACATCCTTTGAACCACTAGCTTCATCAACCACACCCCTAGTATCTTTCATCACTTGCATCCCTGTATTTCCACTACTAACATTACTAGCAGACTTATTCTCATCACCACTACTAACATTACTTGTAGACTTATTCTCATTACCAACATGCTTAGTACAAGTAGGATTAAGGACAGGATTATTATCAAAGGGAACAGGCATTTCAGGCAATTTATCACTACTACCAACATTAACATTAGCACTATTAAGCTCAGGGAACATAGCACTTAAATTACCATTAGTTTCATTACCAAACACTCCTTCCCCTTGTCCCCTACCCTTATCAGCTACATTCTCTTTAGCAACATCACCTTCGCTAACCACATCACTCATTTCCACAGCCCCATTAACATCATTACCAGCACCATCCTTACCAGTATCACCATTACCAGTCTCCTCCACAAACTCCATATCCTCTACACACGAGCTTGATTCACTTCCCTTAGAACTAGAACGAGTCATAACTTTCTTAAAATTGACATCAGTGGATTTTGATAACATATCATGGTGTTTCATAGTATTAGCAGGTTTGGGATTCATGGATCTAGTGGTTTTTTTGGTTTTCAAATTCTTATCAGACCTAGAGCTTGGTGGATTCACCACCGGGGGTGGTGAAATTAATTCATTAGGGTTAGGTGGTTTGGGTTCTTGTTCAGACATGGTGAATTGATGTATCTAAACAAGAATCATAATGGAGAAAATGGATTAAGGTTGTTTTGGATTTAGGGATCTGGGAAAATGGATAAGAGTGTGTGATTGTGTGAAAAAACAGATAACGGTATTATAAAATGAATTTAATGCGATGAACAGTGGATGTTTTGTGGTGAAATTTGTTATGGAAATGTGTAAAATTAAAAGGGGAATGCAAATCTAAAATCTAAATCAAGATCCAAGGGTTGGATCAAATTTAGATGATGAATTCATGATAAAATGTGTTAAAAACTTAGAGAGAGAAAATTTAGAAAATTTATGCTTTTAATTATTTGAGAACTTGTGCTTGTAAATCATTACGAAACCATTGTGAGATTACATTTATTGTAATATAAGGATACATATGTGATAAGAGGCAAATCTTTGGATCTACACCAAATAGCCTTCTTTATTGATTTTTAGCTAGTCACACTGACTGGTTGAACCACATTTTTTTTTAACCCTTTTGTTAGCGTTCAATTTTAACGCTAGATACCCTTAGTTACACCTTCTGAGCCTTTTCTTTTCTTTTGATTTAAACCACAAAAATACAAAAAGATTTTACACTTTTTAGCCTAGCCTTTCCCTTTAGTCAAAGTCTTGGTGAGTTGTTAGCTTTGTGAAGAACTATATTATGAATCATGAAGGAAGAATGGAGAAAGTGGAAATTCAAGAACCAACGATCAAAGCAAGTGAAAGTATAGTCATCGCAATACGTATGATGACAAGTGTTAT
>LBNU01023805.1:45866-67818 GCA_014162995.1 Artemisia annua
TCATCCAACCGAACCGGTTACAGTTTTTTTTTTCATTTTACGAGAGTTCAGCCGAATCGGTTCGTCGCCAACCGAACCGGTTACTTTTACTGTTTTAGTAATTTTTATTTTTCGTAGTTCTTTTGTTTAGGTACTTGCCTATATTCTTTTGGTAGTTGTATGAGCACTCGTTCTACTACTAAAAAGCTTAAGTCACCTTTGTCTAATCCCGAAAGTTTGTTTCGTAAGAAGAGATCTTCATCTATTCTTAATTGGTTTGATAATCTTTCCGAAGAACATCCCATTTCAAATCTTTTTGAACCGATACCAATACCCATACCCATGGCTGACGATCAATTTAAAACTTGCACTAACAAACACCGCATCAAGCCTTGAGCTTGTTTGCTTTGTACTTCTTCCTTTGCTTCTTTTGATTCTTCTCCCAATCCTTCATCTTCTTCTTCCTTATTTGCTCCATTTTTTTAAGATACAAAACTGCAGGATGTTGTGGTGTGGATGATGATGCCGCTGTAAAACATAAAGCAATAAAACAATTAGAAATGGACCAAAGAAAATGATGTCACGTATATCTAAATACAGATGTTTGTAGAGATTTTATAAAACTGGTAAATATGTGTAAGAAACAAAAACCATAAACCTGCTTGATCCATTTGCAGATTAGAAAGTATGTGTTTAGAAATTGTTTGAGAATGATGAAATGCAGTAAAAGGTAAAAGTTTTATAGACCTAGTAATTCGACAGAAATTAATTGTGGAATTTGGAAGGTTAAAATTTGAACTTTGACCATTAACCATGTACACATTTATCCTTGTAACATAAATGAAGTTGTTGTAATCTACTTTAATTATGTTAATCTGCTTGATCCATTTGCAGATTAGAAAGTATGTGTTTAGAAATTGTTTGAGAATGATGAAATGCAGTAAAAGGTAAAAGTTTTATAGGCTTAGTAATTCGACAGAAATTAATTGTGGAATTTGGAAGGTTAAAATTTGAACTTTGACCATTAACCATGTACACATTTACCCTTGTAACATAAATGAAGTTGTTGTAATCTACTTTAATTATGTTAATCATTACCTAAAGATAGATTAACTTAGTTGAAAAATGAATTTAGATAGGATTGTTTTATTTTTTAAAAATTTACAAAGATTGGCTCGCTGTTTTAATACAAATTTGCAGATTAAAACATCAAGTTAAATGAAACCATGAAGAGTTATAGTAACTCAAAACTTAATGTTGCTTGGCATAACTTAATGCTGCTAGGCATAAATTGATGTAGCTAGGCATAAATCAAACTTAATGTAACTCGGTGTAACTGTAAAAAAGTTATTAAAACGTTTTAGGGACCTTTTTTGCAACAAAATCCCTAAATATTAAAACGTTGACATTGTGAGTATTGGGAAACGTTGTGACTGTTAAATACTTATTGTAAACCGGTGTAACTGTAAAAAAGTAACTGTAAACCGTTGTGACACTTAAATACTTAATTGTAAACCATTGTGAGACTTAAACGTTGTGACATTGCGACTCTTGTGTGCCTATAAATACAAAGGAATTACAACGAACTTCTTCCATCTTTTCATTACGTATTCAATTTTTGTTTGGAACTGTAATGGCTTCATCATCTTCAAATCCTGCTTCAAAGAAAACAAAACGTTCAAGGGATACTTCTCCTCCTCCTCCATCAAGGGATACTTCTCCTCCTCCTTCTCCAATGCCAGAAAAATATAAAATCCACGGCCTAACCCAAGAAGTTTGGGACAAATGCAATTCTGGAGGCCTATTTGGTACTGAACAACTGTTGGTTGAACTTTACAACGACCGAATCAAGCGGTTGGAAGCACAGAACAAGAAAGACCAAGAGACCATACTGGAGCATCAAGAGGCCATACTGGCGCATAAGAACAAAGTTGATCTTCGAAATCAAGAAATAGAAGAAATCCGTGGAAACATTGTTGATATTTACAAAACCATTAAAAAAACTTTAAATTATCATCATTGAATTTAGCCTGATGTAAGATGATATGAATCATTATTATGTTATTTTAATGTTTTAATCATTTAGTATGAACCACTATGTTACCAATAATGTTTCTGTATAATTGTTATTTACATGGGTGCTTGGGTATGTTAACGTACACAGTTAATGCTGCTAGTAGATAGTTTATGCTGCTACCACCTTTAGTGTTGAGGGACGTTTTAGGGACCTTTTTTGCAACAAACTCCCTATATATTATATGGAGGAACCAGACCCCCAAATCCCCTCACCAAAATTATTTATTACTAAATTGGACTTTCAAAACCATGGTGAAAAAAGGTTACTCTAATTAATTATGTTATGTTGCTTTGTGTTCAAAGAAAACTTATGTTATGTTTCTTTGTTTATCAAGTTATCGATTACTATATGATCAAGTTATCTTTTTGTTGATTAATTATGTTATGTTGCTTTGTTGACTATGTTATGATGCTTTGTTAAAAGTCAAAGAAAGATTGTCAAACTTGATTGTCATTTGCAAAAGTCAAAGAGTCTCCAAGTGAATTTGGGCAATTCCGGGTAATTACTATCAAAAGATAACTAATAGCCAAGCATGATTGTCACTTTGGGTAATTTTTGGTAGTTTTGTGCCTGTACATTCATTTTTGTTTAATTACTGCCATAAGATATCGAGTAGCCAAAAGATCAAGATCAGTTAAATTTACAAGCAAACACTTAACCATTCGCCAAAAAGATGGGGTACATGAGCCACTACAAACCACACAATCTAGCCATCAATACTATACTACTTCAGCGCAAGTACCAAAGAAACCACAACTGCAAAACACAAAGTGTTGACCTCCAAAAATTGACTTTCTTTAAGGCATTTTTCAACTCTGCCTCCAATTCTTCAATCCTTCTTTGACGATTAACTTCAATTAGAACCTTACGCCTTTGATTGGGTTTCAGAGTTTTATACATCTCAAACAAATGCATCTTGTACCACTCACATTCTTCCTCTAGATCATACCAATCCCATTTATCACATTTCCTCGTACCCGATTTCTAAAATAAGAAAAATGTAGTATATTAAACATTTAAACTTAATAATCTTTAAACAAAACGTATCTGATAACTTACCCATCGATTTTGGCAGCAAATGAAACGTCGAGCAGGGTTGGTTGGTGTCCAAGAAGTTACCACCATTGCTTGCCTGTCACATTTGCAGTAATCATCACAAAGATAAGCCGACATGAGTTAATTTGATTTTGATTTGGGATTTGTTATGATTTTTTAGATTGTGTTAAATTAGGGTTTATGTAATGGGGACACTTTCCCTTTATAAATGAGGATTGATTTGCACACCAAACTTTTTGATAAAAACACCATATTGTACAAGCAGTATAGCACAGTGTACAACACTTTAAAGCACAGGGTGTGGTGTAAGTATAAAGAAATGTGGTGTGCAAATCAACCCCCTTTATAAATTGATTGGGACACTCCATCTGTGCATTAAATACTTGTACAGTATTAAACACTCTGCTTCAACCGCTTGTACCTTGAGTGTGCAAATAACTTTTTTGAGTGTGCAAAATTTCAAATCATATTTATTATTATTATTATTATTATTATTATATTATTATTAATATTAATATTAATATTAATATTAATATTATTATTATTATTATTATTATTATTATTATTATTATTATTATTATTATTATTATTATTATTATTATTATTATTATTATTATTATTATTATTATTATTTTTATTATTATTATTATTATTATTATTATTATTATTATTATTATTATTATTATTATTATTATTATTATTATTATTATTATTATTATTATTATTATTAGTAGTAGTAGTAGTAGTATTATTATTATTATTATTATTATTATTGAATTACATTACGTTGTGAGTCAACCAAACAAAATGACACATTTCATCAATTACAAATCCAACAGATTACAATTACAACACATTCTAATTCTTTGAATTACAATTCATTCAAATAACCCGAATAAAAAGGAGAAGGACATATGGAAATGAAAAAATCATACAAAAATGTATGAAAACGTAATAAACGTTTAATAACGTTTTAATACAAGGGAAAACGTTCAGAAAAGCTTAGAACACATGAAAACNATCAATTACAAATCCAACAGATTACAATTACAACACATTCTAATTCTTTGAATTACAATTCATTCAAATAACCCGAATAAAAAGGAGAAGGACATATGGAAATGAAAAAATCATACAAAAATGTATGAAAACGTAATAAACGTTTAATAACGTTTTAATACAAGGGAAAACGTTCAGAAAAGCTTAGAACACATGAAAACGAGCGAAAATTGCCGAAAACGTTCAAAATGGATGAAATCGGTCGAACACGGTCGCAATCGGTCGTAGTCGGTCTAAATCCGTTGAAATCTGTCAAAAATTGTCAACGTCGGTCGAAAACTAGCGAAATCGATCAAAATCGATTGAAAACGGTCAAAAAGGGACGAAAAACGTTACAAACGGATGAAAACGTAAAAAAAATACAAAATGTATAAAAATGTTGTATAGTATTTGTCTTAGTTTACAAAATGAGAGATGATTTGCACACTCCACTAAATGATTGGGACACTCCAATTAATTGTATTTGGACCTTTATACCCTTATATGGGAGAAAGTGTAAGTGTAGTTATGAGGGTATAAATGTCCAAACACAATAAAATGAAGTGTCCCAATCATTTAGTGGAGTGTGCAAATCACCTCCCTTACAAAATCCAATGCACATGACCCATGACCCATGTTAATACAATCGCTTGTACCTTGAGTGTGCAAATAACTTTTTTGAGTGTGCAAATCATATTTATTATTATTATTATTATTATTATTATTATTATTATTATTATATTATTATTAATATTAATATTAATATTAATATTAATATTATTATTATTATTATTATTATTATTATTATTATTATTATTATTATTATTATTATTATTATTATTAATATTAATATTAATATTAATATTAATATTAATATTATTTTTATTATTATTATTATTATTATTATTATTATTATTATTATTATTATTATTATTATTATTATTATTATTATTATTATTATTATTATTATTAGTATTATTAGTAGTATTATTATTATTATTATTATTATTATTATTATTATTATTATTATTATTATTATTATTATTGAATTACATTACGTTGTGAGTCAACCAAACAAAATGACACATTTCATCAATTAAAAATCCAACAGATTACAATTACAACACATTCTAATTTTTTGAATTACAATTCATTCAAATAACCCGAATAAAAAGGAGAAGGACATATGGAAATGAAAAAATCATACAAAAATGTATGAAAACGTAATAAACGTTTAATAACGTTTTAATACAAGGGAAAACGTTCAGAAAAGCTTAGAACACATGAAAACGAGCGAAAATTGCCGAAAACGTTCAAAATGGATGAAATCGGTCGAACACGGTCGCAATCGGTCGTAGTCGGTCTAAATCCGTTGAAATCTGTCGAAAATTGTCAACGTCGGTCGAAAACTAGCGAAATCGATCAAAATCGATTGAAAACGGTCAAAAAGGGACGAAAAACGTTACAAACGGATGAAAACGTAAAAAAAATACAAAACGTATAAAAATGTTGTATAGTATTTGTCTTAGTTTACAAAATGAGAGATGATTTGCACACTCCACTAAATGATTGGGACACTCCAATTAATTGTATTTGGACCTTTATACACTTATATGGGAGAAAGTGTAAGTGTAGTTGTGAGGGTATAAATGTCCAAACACAATAAAATGAAGTGTCCCAATCATTTAGTGGAGTGTGCAAATCACCTCCCTTACAAAATCCAATGCACATAACCCATGACCCATGTTAATTACCCATTGTCGATCACCAATCATGTATTAGTCGATAACATGACACTATACGCCACTACGACCCAATGCACATGACCCATTATCAACAATCATGGATGTGTCGTAACATGACACTCTAAGCAACTATAACCCAATGCATATGACCCATATGATGTCAAATACCCATTATTGAATGTGACCAGTGATAACCTAATGCATATGACCCATGACCCATGACCCATGTGAAGTAGCCATTATCATCGGTCATGCATGGGTTGCATCGTCTTGGTAGGTGTATAGTTATAGTGTGAATGTTACAGTATATGAATTGTATTTGAAGTTATTAAAGGCGGCCATGCATGGGTACACTGGCTTGGTAGGTGTATACCGTTTGTCACAGACACTAAGAAGCAAGTATGCAGGGACCTCCCGATCATGTTATCCGGGATCGAGAAAGTTTGAACTCGGCTTGAGCTTGACTCGAAAAGCTCGATTTATTTGTAAAGTTGTGTTTTCTTACACAAATTAAAATTGAAATATAACCTAATAATCGAAGTCGGTTCACCTTCGGCTCGAAAATCTCGATACATTCATAAATAACTATTTACACTTAGTACGCTTACATACAAAATATATAAAAAAAATAAATAAAAAAAAATAAAACATATGCTATATCACTCATTAAACATTTAACTTCATTTGATAGGCTTGAAATATAATACTCCATCCCAAATTTTAACTTTTCACAGCCCGCCTAAAATTTTCCCCAAATTTAAACTGCCCCTCCACCCAAATATTTCATTGGCCCGCCCATGTTTTTCAATACTCCATCCCAAATATATATCCACAAAAACTAGATTTGGTCTTCTTCTATCTCCTCAACACTCTCCTCACCAACGCCACCGCTCGGTAGCATAAATGTTTCGATTCCTGGATTTGGGGTCTCAATTACAATGGCGGTGATGGTTGCGACTGATAATATACGGCGGTGGCGGTATTTAGCTCACTATGAGAAATTAGCATTGAATTTAGAAGGATATGGTGTTCCAATTGTGGTGGCTAATGTTTCGAGAATTGACTGGCTGAAGAATGCCGCCGGTTTGGTTGATCCTAATTAATGGCGAGGAACACTCCAACCTCAGTCAGCTCGCCCTGTTCTTAAATTGTACTTTGCTTTTACATGGTTATTGAGCTACATGGTTCAAGCTCCTTGATTTTGATTTCACTAAAGCATATATGTAATGTGTGCAGATATTTAAATCGGGTTGATGAGGCTGTCAATGAAGCTTTGAAACAATCTCAAGGTTCATATACCGCCTTGCTATCTTATAATGACAAGATTTTTTGTGAATACCTGAGTACACACTTCTGATGCATTTAGGCATCTTTATCTGGTGCCTATCTTAGTCCTTAATTTATTAATACATCATCAGGTTGCAAAACAACTCGAAATGTCTTTCATGACATGCTACCCAACCCGCCATTTTTATATGGTATTATCTTTTATTATTTTAAAAAGTGCATTCATATCTGAAATGGTTTTTTATCCTTGAATTCATCTTTTAGATGTTTTTAAGCACCCATTATGCGAGGACTGATTTAAAAACTAGATTGACCATAACCAAACTGGCCAAAAGCAAATGCTACCTTGGAATCTTTACTTTTTTCTAGTTTGAAAAAAATAATCTGAAATGTATATAGCTTTGGAAGGTTGAATAAAAGTTACAAATAAAAGATGCAGAATCGATTGTAAGAAAGCCTAAAATCGGAAAAAGACCAAGATCTGATTATCAAAAAATATAGTTGTTTCTAATCAAGTAGTCACGTTGGTCTATTTGATTTTTTCAGCTTATTTTTTACATTTTTAATTTGGTGGTTGGGACAAAGTTACTTGTACCTTTGTAAAACATTCCTAGAGTTTAATTTATACCTTATTTTTAATTGGGTGGTTGGGACAAAGTTACAAGATCTGATATGCGTTTTATTCCTATCATGTTTGTGCAGATAGTTGAACCAGTGGCGCATCAAGCGACTCAAAACCATCAAAGCAGATAGTTGAATCAGTGGTGAATCAAGCGACTCAAAACCACCAAAGCAGATAGTTGAACCAGTGGCGCATCAAGCGACTCAAAACCACCAAAACAGCAGATAGTTGAATCAGTGGCGAATCAAGCGACTCAAAACCACCAAAGCAGATAGTTGAATCATTGGCTAATCAAGCGACTTAAAACCACCAAAACAGCAGATAGTTGAACTAGTGGCGCCTAACAAACTAGATGCACCTGACAAAAGACAAGGCAATAGTGTCTCTATGTCAAATGTCAAGAAATAGATGCCCCCGTCAACAATATATATAACCACATACTTTTTAGAGAGGAAGGTTTTCTAGCATCTAATCAAGAACATTATTCCAGTATGCTCATCTAGTTCTGTTATGTTGTGAGCTTTGACATGTTCTAGTTCTGCTCTCATCCTGATGTGGTTATTGTTGATATGCAGCAGCCTACATTTTCAAGGCTTTTATATCCAGATGATGAGATTAGATCAATTGGAGAAAAAGTTGTAAGTTTAACTGCAAATTTTATTATTATGTTCATTGTTTTGGATTAAAAGTCTTTCATGATGTTGTTTGAATTACTGCTACTCATGTTTGTGTTAATATTGCTTAGATGGATTTAGTGCTGCTCATGAACTTCAAAGAAAATGTGCCAAGTATTTACTACTGCTAGTACAACAGTTACTACTGCTAGTGAAAGTTGGTACTGCTCAGAGATTAAGACCGCTCGAAGTTGCTAGTTGCTTATGGAAAAGATTATAGATACTTAAGAAACTATTGTAAGCCGACTAGGACTTCTTGGTGTATGAAAGGATGTCCAATTTTATATTTGGTTCTGTTATATATATTCCAATTTTATTGTATTTGAATTTGTTTTGATATATATTTGAATTGTTTTGATATATATTGATTTTTTAAATGTGACTAAAAGAAGCATATAGTCACACTTATTAACACTTTTGGTCACTGTTTGTTTAATTCGTTGTGTGACTAAATATTACAAAAGGCCACACAAACATAAGATTCATGTGGCCATTGGATGATCAATAGTCACACAAAATACACATTTCTTCATTTTAAACAGCATATGGTCACACTTATTAACACTTTGGCCACTTGCTGCTTAATTGTATATGACTAAATACCCAAAACAAAGATTCTTTGTGTGACTAAATATTACAAAAGGCCACACAAACATAAAATTCAAGTGGCCATTGGATGAACAATAGTTACACAAAATACACATTTTTTATTTTAAACAGCATATGGTCACACTTATTAACACTTTTGGCCACTGTTTGATTAATGGTATGTGACTAAATACCCAAAACAAACATGCTTTGTGTGACTAAATATTACAAAAGGCCACACAAACATAAAATTCAAGTGGCCATTGGATGAACAATAGTCACACAAAATACACATTTCTTCACTTTAAACAGCATATGGTCACACTTATTCACACTTTTGGCCATTTTTTTTAAATTGTATGTGACTAACTCCAAAAAAACAATCCCTTTTGTGTGACTAAATCATCACAAACGTCACATTTATTATATTCATGTGGCCACAGGACGGGAAATAGTCACACATAATACACATTTACTTGAATAAATCATCTCAAATGTCACATATATTATATATTTATGTGGCCAAAGGACGAACAATAGTTACTCTCAAAAAACATTCGTGTGACTATAAAGTGTTTACAGTCACTGATAATGACTAAACCAACAAAACTTGGGCCTAATTTGTCACACATATTCGGGTTTTGGTCACTCTTTTTCGATGTAAAAGGCCGCTCAACAATGTGACCACATGCCACCTACGGTGGCGGAACCTTTGGTGACACACAACGAAAAAAACGTGTGTGACTATATGCATATCGTCACACATTTTTGGCGTGACCAATACAACTTTTTGTACCAGTGATTTCTTCCTATGACGACACGTTTAGTATCCTATCATGGCCTCATTAATAGTCACTTATGCATTTAATACAACCAATAAAACCGTAGTACACATCCGATTACGTTTCTTAAGATGTTCAAGCAAGTTACCATATAGGAGATTAGCCAGTTTTCTTAAGCCTAACACTAAAATCAATCACCCACAACAATTAATGACAAACCAACAACCAATAATCAATAACTAGGTTTCATTAGATCTAAGCAAACACAAGTAAATCTAAGCTAACATGTTAAAAGAAAGAAAAGCATACGATATAATCAAACAACACATAGACATATTGAATGATTAAAGGCTAATTTATCTTTAATTGAACATGGAAGAAAAGAGGGTTTGGAACCCTAAAAATGCTGCAAAAGTCTACTAGGGTTCGTACCAAAAGTTCCCTACCAAAAGTCCTCTCTTAATGAATGAAAAATCGAAAAGTATATATAGAATTACAAAGGTGACGGCGTCCCCTTTTAATGGCTGACGCCGTCATCTNTAACATGTTAAAAGAAAGAAAAGCATACGATATAATCAAACAACACATAGACATATTGAATGATTAAAGGCTAATTTATCTTTAATTGAACATGGAAGAAAAGAGGGTTTGGAACCCTAAAAATGCTGCAAAAGTCGACTAGGGTTCGTACCAAAAGTTCCCTACCAAAAGTCCTCTCTTAATGAATGAAAAATCAAAAAGTATATATAGAATTACAAAGGTGACGGCGTCCCCTTTTAATGGCTGACGCCGTCATCTCGCCGTATCTAGGGTTTCTTGTCGTCCAATCCATCTTCTTGACGCCGTCTGCTTATAATACTTCTGGGCCATTGTGTATCTCGCTTTTCATCGCACAGCGGTTTGTTTGTTGTGTAGGATCATGTGGGTATGTGAAAAACTAGAAGGGGGGGGGTTGAATAGTTTTAAGTCTTTTTAATTTGTTATGAAAAACTTTGTTTTTACGTTTTGTTTGCTTCTAAGAATTGTAGATTCGATATTATGTGAATTCAATTCTTGCACAATATAAACAATTATAAATAACTACTAAAGCAATAATAATGTAAGTAAACTAACAAGTAAGAGATGGAAAGATCGAACCGCGAGACAAGAGATTTATAGTGGTTCGGCTACAAGGACACCTTCCTTGCCCTACTCCACTCCCCGAGCACCAAACTCGAGAGTTTTCTTCACTATGTCAGCAAGCTCCCCTATGGCGGAGAAAACCTTACACACCAATTATCACACCACAACTTCGTCACACCTTATTTACACCTTCTACACAACTTCTTCACACCTAGTCACTACTTAATCACACTACTTCTTCTTTTTCACACCTATACAATTTTCACACCTAAATTACTTCACAACTTCTCTATCTACACACCTTGCTAACCTAACTCCTTATACTTGCTTCTATCTAATATTCACAACTAATTACACAAAATAGATATATATGAGATGATGCACAAACAACTTGGATGTGGAGGTCACAACAAGTTGTAATACTTCTTGTCTTGATAGATTGAAGTATTCTTCTCTTGCACTTGAAAGGTTGAGGCTTGGATCACTTTGAAACAAAGATTTATGTATATATGATCAAAGGATTTTGGAGAATAGAAATGGAGATTTAGATCAGAAAGTTTAGAGTGCAAAGAGGTGAGAAAAATCTGTGGAAATGAACCAGTATTTATAGACAGGAAAATACTGTTCTGGAGCGTGCCGGTCCCTTTAATTGAGGGGCCGGTCCCCTTAATTTTAAGGGGACCGCCTAGTAAATTAAGGGGGCCACCTCCTCCAGAACGTTGGACAGTTTTGTCCTTTTGTGGGGAAGGTTTTTCTGGACCATTTTTGCCATTTTTGGTTGAAAATTTGAATTCAAATATTTATAATGATTTAAACATATTCTTTTAATTCCAAAAATGTTTTATAAAAGATATAAAATGTTTTGTGACATTTTATAAAAATTTAGTGATTAAGAAAATGTTCCTTTGATCATATAGTGCATTAAACACTTTGTTTATTCATACCTTAAGTGATTAAGTTGTTGAGATGAATATTTACAACTAAATACTTGTTTATGTCATAATCTCTAGTTTAATGAGTTTATGTTTTGTGATTAGCAAAACATAGAGATATTGAAAAATATTAATAATGTTTTTAGACATTACTTATATCAACAATCTCCCCCTTTTTGATGATTACAAAACCTAAACTCATTAAGTTAAAAATTACTTTTTAGACAAGTATTTAGTGAGTTTATATTCACTTCTCCCCCTTTTTGTAGAATCAAAAAGGTGAAGCTGTCGTGCCGTATGTATGGTTTGTGACGGTATGAAAGCTCCCCCTTGATGTGTGCTCCTCCTCGTTAGAGGGCACCAAGGATACGAGCTATGGAGTGCTTGGCTACAAAAAATATGTGAAGAGAACAAGACATATATATGCAAAGCAAGAATAAAGCAAACATGGATAGCTATTCATTCAATCATATAAGATGGTCATTAAAATGAGCATCATTACATCATTCAATATGCTTGAAGCATAATGATTACAATATAATAAAAGAAACAAAATAGTCCTAAATTGCCAAAGAGAGCTCTTGGACTGGCTTGCAACACATGGTTGATGGTTTTATTTGTTTGAGGGGAACATAAGCATAAAGCTTAGTTATTTGATGGTGAAGGGTATGGAGTTGGTATGGAGCGGAAGAGGTGGATCTCACGACGTTGTATCGTGTTAATGGAGGTATTAGATGGGGGCGAGTTAGAAGATATTCGATCCAAGAAATATCTTCACTCAAATAGAGGATTAGTTTTTGGACAAAGATGCAACAAGGGCAATAGTGGGTATGGTTTATGACTTGATCCAAATTGAGAGAGTGGGGTAAGCAATTTGCATAGGGTGATGATGGAGGTTGCCCTTTGTTGCGTTGTGTAAGATGCATAGCAAGGAGACCATTAAGGTCATGGATTTGGTTGATTTCTTCACGGACTTTTTGCTTTTCCGTGGCAATGTGGAGTGAATCATTTGTTTGGTATTGATGAAGAGGAGTTGTGTAGTTGGATGTATAGTTGTTGGAGGTGTAGTTTGATGGTTGGCCAAATTGATATGGATCATTGTAGTTGGCTTGAGGTTGTGATGTGTAGCTTGGAATGAAGGATGATGTTTGGCCAATGTTGTTGGTTTGTAAAGTGAATCAAAGGAAAGTCATTGTGGGTTTGGAGTATAGTTTGGGAAGTAAGTAGTTGGAGGTGTTGACTAATTACCAACTTCATTGGTTGTGATGGATTTGTTTCGAGGGCTTTTTCTTCACCAAGTGGGGTCTTTGGTCATCTTTGCTAGCCTTGAGGCTTTTGGTTTTGGTTTGTTTGGAGAAGTCATTATGTGATGAGTGGAGAGATTTAGGAATGGGGTACTTATAGTATGAGATTTTTGTGATTAGGGATGGTTAATGTTTTTTTGAAGGATTAGGACAAAATATGTTTGTGAATTTTGGGTAGTGTAGGGTAAAATGGGCTAAAAAGTAGAAAAAGATTCTGTAAACTCGACCTTCGGATGGCTGGTCCCCTTAATTGGAGGCCGGTCCCCTTAATAATTAAGGGGGTCGCCTTATGAATTAAGGGGGTCGCCAGAACAAGGTTTTCTTGGCAGAAATTTGCAGAAGGGTTGTGTTTTTAGGTTGGTTTCAAGCAAGCTTAACTCTTTATGGCAATTTAGTTATGTAATAACTAATAACTAAGCATGTATACAAGAATACTCAAGAGAAACAACAAATAAGCAATACAATCTTCCTAGTAGAACTATCTTAAAGCAAAGGCAAAGGCAATTAGTTAGTGAGTAACTAGTGATGGAACAAATGTGACAATATCATTTGTGACTTTGTCTTAGTGTGTGCCTATATGCAACAAATGTGGAGACGTGATTGCTTCGACTCCTAATGCAAAAATAAAGAAATCCTAAGAAGCAATCCAAGTTCTCCTTGATTCGATTTTTGCTCAATTCATGAATGTCAATGGTATATATTAGATTATATATTTTGACAATTCATGTGAGATTTCATGCATGATTTTTGAAGATGTTTTTAGCATTATTCAACAATGCAAGAAAAATGATTTTCATGTGTTTCCTAGAAGTGAGAATTGTTTGAAATGAAATAGATTGGGTTTTATAGAGATGTTTATGCAAAATAAAATTATTTCCCAATCTTTAATTTTGTGCGAAATAAATCCTAGACTCAGATGTGATGAGAAGAAAAGGAAAATATATTTTATGCAATAAATAATGTAAATGCAATGATATTTAGTCAATTTGTTCCATCGTTCTTAATCCTAAACGCAAGTGGTTAAATAGTTCACGCTTAAGGGGCTTAGTGAATATATCCGCAATGTTATCTTCCGATGCTACCTTTTCTATAGTTATGTTTCCTTTTTGTACATTATCGCGAAGGAAGTGGTTACGTATTTCTATATGCTTAGTCCTAGAGTGTTGAACGGGATTCTTACTTAAATCTATAGCACCTTTGTTATCGCACATAATAGGGATATTTTCTAACCTAACGCCATAGTCTACGAGAGCTTGTTTCATCCATAGTGCTTGTTGACATGCCTTTCCAGCGCTTACATATTCAGCTTCGGTGGTGGAAATAGCAAGAGCGGTTTGTTTCTTCGAAAACCAAGATGTTAGACAACATCCCATAAACGTGCAAATACCACTAGTGCTCTTTCTTCCACGTAGTCTCCCGCATGATCCGAATTCGCATAGACGATGGTTTCTATGCCGGATCCCTTAGGATACCATAATCCTAAGTGTATAGTGCCTTTAATGTATCGGAAGATACGCTTAACCGCTTCTAGGTGAGAAGTTTTTGGATCCTCTTGAAAGCGGGCACAAAGGCAGACACTAAACATGATGTCGGGTCTACTTGCCGTTAAGTATAGCAAACTACCTATCATTCCTCTATACTTAGTGTTATCTACGGACTCATCTTCTTCATCCTTTGTGAGTTTAACTTCCGTATACATTGATGTTTTCATGGGTTTTGAGTCTTCTAGTCCAAACTTCTTAAGCATTTCCTTAATGTACTTAGATTGGTTAAAGAATATTCCATCTTCTAATTGTTTTATTTGTAATCCTAGGAAGAAGTTTAGTTCACCCATCATACTCATCTCAAACTCATCATGCATGATTTTATCAAATTCATCACACATTTCTTGACAAGTCGATCCAAATATGATGTCGTCGACATATATTTGAACAATGATGAGATTTGGGTCTTTCCTTTTAGTGAAAAGAGTGTTATCTATCATTCCCATAGAATAATTATGTTTAATAAGAAATGCTTTTAATCGATCATACCAAGCCTTAGGAGCTTGTTTGAGTCCATATAAAGCTTTCTTTAGTTTATAAACATAACTAGGTTTTGCGAAGTCAATGAATCCTGGAGGTTGTGCCACATAAACCTCCTCATTGATAAGACCGTTGAGGAATGCACTTTTCACGTCCATTTGGAATAACTTAAAGTCTAGGGCGCATGCATAGGCAAGTAGTATTCTAATAGATTCTAATCTAGCTACGGGGGCGTAAGTTTCGTCATAATCAATTCCTTCTTGTTGATTATAATCTTGGGTAACTAACATAGCTTTGTTTCTAGTTACTATTCCATTCTCATCTAACTTATTCCTATATACCCACTTAGTTCCTATGATGGTCATGTTCATTTGATTTGGGACTAATTCCCAAACATCATTCGTCTTAAATTGATTTAGTTCTTCTTGCATAGCCATAACCCAACTTTCATCTTTTAATGCTTCATTAATATTCTTAGGTTCTATTGCTGAGAGGAAATAAAAGAAATTATTTTTATCTTGGGCTTGTGATCTAAGGGTTCTTTGGTTAAGGCTTCCTATTATGTTATCTAATGGGTGTGATTTAGATTCCATAATATTTACTATTTCGTTATCTTCTAGGTCTATAATTTCATTATCATTTCCTAGGGGTTTTGCTTTACTAACCTCAATAGCTACATCTTAAACTAAGTCATCATCTTCTAAAGTTAATGTTTTAGGAGGTGGTGGTGTTTCATCAAATGTTACATTTAATGATTCTTCTACTTTCATAGTGTGTTTGTTAAGTATTATATATGCTTTACTATTTTGCGAGTAACCTTAGAATATTCCTTCGTATGATTTTGGGTCGAACTTAGTAAGGTAATCCCTAGTGTTCAAAATATAGCATTTACTTCCAAATACTCTAAAATAGCTTAAGTTAGGCTTTCTACCTCTTAACAACTCAAAGGGAGTTTTTCCTAATATTCTCCTAATTGATACTCTATTTAGTATATATGTTGATGTATCTACGGCATGGCACCAAAATTTTTGTGGGATGGATTGTTCATTTAGCATTGTTCTACTCATTTCTTGAAGTGACCTATTCTTTCTTTCTACTACGCCATTTGATTGCCGAGTACAAGGAGCGGAGAAATTGTGAGATATTCCATTTAAATCACAATATTTTCCGAATTGTACTTCGTTATCAAATTCTCTACCATGGTCTGTCCTAATAGATACTATGGAACATCCTAATTTTTTTTTAAATCATTTTACTAAATATTTCAAATTTTTCAAAGGCCTCGGTTATATCACTTAGAAATCTAGTCCACGTGTATCGTGAATAGTCGTCCACTATTACTAACGTATAACGGTTTCCTCCATAGCTCCGCACAGCGGATGGACCAAATAAATCCATATGTAATAATTCTAGGCACCTAGTAGTGGATACTATATTCTTAGCTTTGTGGCTTGCATGAGCTTGTTTTCCAATTTTACAAGCATCACAAAAATGTTTGTCATATCTTAGATTGGGCAAATTTCTAACTAATTCCTTAGAGGCTAAAGATTGTATTTGTTGTATGTTTGCGTGTCCTAATCTCCTATGCCATAAAGTGGAGTTCTCGTCTAAGGTCGCTAGGCATATCCTATCTTCCGGTTTGTTTCGTAGTTTCATGACATATATGCCTCCTTTCCTAATTCCTCTACCTATTACTTTTCCATCCTTAACTATTTCGCTATCTTTTTTGGTAAAGGTAACCCTACATTTATTATCGCATATTTGGCCTATACTAAGTAAATTATATGTTAAATTATCTACATGCTCAACATTTTCAATAGTAAGTGAGTCTTGAGAAATCGTACCTTTGCCAATGATTTTTCCATGGAAGTCACTACCGAAAATGACATTACCTCCATTATATGCTTTGTATGAAGAGAATAACTTTCGGTTCCCCGTCAAATGCCTCGATCATCCGCTATCCTTGATCCATTCGTCGGGCTCCAAGTCTATTCCTAGACATATTTCATCGGTTGCTTTAGCTACAAGACATTTTTCGTCTCTTGGCTTTTCTACTTCTTCTTTGTCACTCTCACTCCATGTTCCACTAACGAAGGCGCCTTGATTTTCATAACCCGGTGGCTTTGGACATTAGCCAATGAGATGATTTGGACTTCCACATCTAAAGCACTTTCTTCTCCCGTAGTTATCGCTTTTATTTCTTTGAAATCTTCTTTCGTCACGTGGTTGTCTTGTGAATCTTCCTCGTCTTTTGAAAAATTTCTTGAATTCTCTTACGGCCATTGCATATTCTTCGTCTTCACTTTCGTCACTTGAATCATCGTCGTCACTAAGTTCCTTTTTGGCTTTTAGCGCAAGAGATTTGATTTGCTCTTTCTTTCCTTTGACCGTTTCCGAATCTCTCTTTATAATTTCTTCATGGACCTTCAAATTGCCGATAAGCTCATCGAGTGATAACGTCATCAAGTTCTTTGATTCTTCAATTGCCGTGACCTTAGCTCGCCATTTTGGATGCAATGCCCTAAGAAATTTCCTAACACAATTCTTACTAGAAAAAGTCTCATCAAGTGCTTTTAAACTTGTGATAATAGTGTTAAATTTAGCAAAAGCACTATCTATTGATTCCTCTTCCGGAATCGTAAATTGTTCATATTGTTGTACAAGAAGATCTATTGTTGTTTTTGACTTGACTATTACCTTCGTGAGTGATTAGTAGTGAATCCCAAATTTCTTTGGCGGTTTTACACATAAAAATTCTTTCATATTCTTTGCGCAGTAACGCATTATAAATTACCCTTTTAGCTTCATTATTTTTTGCTAGTTTCTTTTTCAAATCATCATTTTGTTTTTCAAAAGGTACAATTTCATCCATTTTAGTTTTCGGATTATGTTGAGTAGGAGGAAAATCACCAAAGGTAATAACATGCCAAAGATCAAGATCTTTAGATTTCACATAAGTTTCAAATCTATTTTTCCAATATAAAAATCCATCACTTTCGAATAGTGGTGGTCTTTGCATAGATTGCCCTACTAAATATTTTTCAGATTCCATAGATCGTTATAAGTTTCAAAATACAATATATTTTAAAAATCTTGTTTGACCTGGCTCCTGAAACCAATTGTGGAAAACTAGAAGGGGGGTTGAATAGTTTTACGTCTTTTTAATTTATTATGAAAAACTTTGTTTTTACATTTTGTTTGCTTCTAAAAATTGTAGATTCGATATTATGTGAATTCAATTCTTGCACAATATAAACAATTATAACTAAGTACTAAAGCAATAATAATGTAAGTAAAGTAACAAGTAAGAGATGGAAAGATCGAACCGCGAGACAAGAGATTTATAGTGGTTCGGCTACAAGGACACCTTCCTTGCCCTACTCCACTCCCCGAGCACCTAACTCGAGAGTTTTGTTCACTATGTCAGCAAGCTCCCTTATGGCGGAGAAAACCTTACACACCAATTATCACACCACAACTTCGTCACACCTTATTTACACCTTCTACACAACTTCTTCACTCCTAGTCACTACTTCATCACACTACTTCTTCTTCTTCACACCTATACAATTTTCACACCTAAATGACTTCACAACTTCTCTATCTACACACCTTGCTAACCTAACTCCTTATACTTGCTTCTATCTAATATTAACACCTAATACACAAAATATATATATATNATGAGACAAAATAACTTAAACAAGCTATATGAACAAGCACGTAAAAGGAAATGACTTAAAAACGTTTAAAACCTAAAAACGCGTACGTTTAGTTTAAATTAACGTAAACGTACAATATAAAACGTGAGTTTTAAGAAATAAAAGGGCTATGGATATGAAAATTATATTTTTACAATCCTAATGACATAAGAAAATTATGGGAAAAATAAAAATATTTATTAGACTTATTAATTAATTATTATTAATTAAAAACTATTTTAAACTATTTAATAATTACCTAAAAATTAAGAAAATGTAAAATAAGCCTAAATAACTGAAATTAAAACTTAGAAAAGTTTAAAATATTATAAACAAATTTTAAAACTGAAAATATATTTATTACACTATTTATGTATTTATTATTAATTAATTACTATTTAATAATTACTAAAACTATTATTGATTTATTATAAATACTAAACAACCTAATAAAAATCTGAAACTTTTTGTATAATTATGAAATAAATACAAGAACCTAGGAAAATTATAAAAATGACAAGTGCTTTTTAAATAAACATGCTAGATTGACTTTTACCAACTTTGATTACATCTAATTAATTGAAAATGATATGAAAAGCTACAAGAAGGTTAACTTAAGCTAAAACAACAACTTTTGAACACACAATGATGATTATGGCAACTGAAAAATCACACAGTGAACAATAATAAGAGATTGAAGGTCAATTTGACTTTTGCTCAAATAACCACTTGATTTTATGAGTTAACTGAGATATCAGACCTATTTATGATGTACATCAAACAAGAACAACATCAAAAACAACTTATACCTTAGTCTAATCAGCAAATCCAAACACTCCTATAAAACTGATTCACTTGAGATTTTCAAAAATTCCAAGGATTAAGACCATGAAACTACTTCCTAATGACATGAAATGATGTAGTAGGATTATAGAAACAAAGTAACATCACGAGTAACAACTAATGATCAAGGACACGGGTTATGCTTAAGTGGCAGTGATGTTGACAAATATGAACACAATGGAATTTATCAAACCACACACAATATTAAGTTCTAATATTACTTAATTAGACCTAGTGAACACAGAGAACACACATATGAACAAGGATAGGAGCTTATACAGTAAATAGGTAAAAATTGTAAAGTGAGCTTACAAATGCTTCCAAGGATAAGACTATGAACCAAGGACTTTTGATCACACCTATAGGCTCTCCACAGAACCACTAACCCATGGCCATCCACAATTTACCATGCTCCAGCCATCTTCATCATCATCATGGAATTTTTGATTTTTTATCTATTTTATGTATTTTCTGGTAATTTTGATTTTTGAACTTAAACTAATTTTTAAAGTTTCTAGAAGCTTTCACAAGCTTTCTAGTAGCTTATATGATCTAATTCAGTCCATAACAACAGCTAACAATCACATTAATCTACAAAGGTAATTTTCAAGTGAAAATGGCAAAACTTGGAATTTTAACTTAAACTTGAAATTGATTAATGAAAAAGATTCACATTACACTGACAATACTTGAAACAATACTGGAAAGCTTTAAAATACAATGAAAATGAGAAACTTGATTATACGAACTAAATTATGCTAAGTTATACTAGATAAACTTCCACAATGCATCTCTTTCTTTTTATAGGAGTCCATTAGGGTTAGTGAACCCTTCTGAGCAAATCCCACCATGATTCTGAGCCGTTGGATGAGTTAAACTCAATCTTGACCATCAACTGATTTTGGCGCCAAAATCCTTATAAGCAGTTAGAGACCATTTTAGTGGTACAGGTGGAGAATTTATTGCTGGGGAAGGGTAGGTAAGACAATAAGGTGGCTATGGAGGTGGGGGAGACCATGTGGAGGAGGGAAAGTACCCTGGTTTTGGGGGAAAATGTTGGGAGGGAGAAGGGTCAAACGGGGTGTTTGACTGAGGGAGTTATATTTTCTGATTGGGCCGGGTTTTAATAAAAAGGAAGTTGGGCCTTGATTGTGTTGGGCTTGAATTGGCTTTGGGTTTATGATTTAAGGAAGGGTCCGTTTGGTTTTTGTAATAACAAGGACCATTTTTGCAATTTCACCAAACATGAGGGACTGGAACTGTAATTTCTCCAAAGAGCTCATAAGGACCAATGTTGCCACATTCCAATAATACAAGGACCATAAATGCCATTTTCCACTTTTAAATACCCAAGGACCATTTTTGTAATTTTCCAAAAGTTCAGGGGCCTTTTCTGCCATCCACCCAAAAATTTATTCAAGGACCAATTTTGACAACTTAAAATATTTCAGGGACCTTGAATGATAAAACTCCATAATTTTGAACTTCAGGGACTAGTTTTGCCAATCTTTGAAAGTTGGGGGACTAAAACTGCCAATTATGCAAACTTTGTTCGTTTTTCATCTGTTTTTAAACATTTTGCATTTGAAACATATAAAACACGATCCTTGGATATTTTCTGCATTTTGATGCGTTTTTGAGTGTTTTTAAATGTTTTGCAGCTCAGATTTGACCAAAAATGATGAGTGTTTGAGCACTCATCAATGAAAACGTGCAAAAATGGAAGAAAACGTGTAAAAACGGATGAAAGCGGATGAATAAGTAAGAAATCCAAATTTTAAGTTATTTACTAACGGCCGTTAATATAAGGACTAACAATGCAAATTTATGTGAAGAACACAAGGGTATTTTAGTCAGTTCAATAAATTAGCAGGTCATATTTACTATATCGTCGCAAATTAGCCGGTTTCAACGACTATATTAGTAATAAAATAAGTTTGTTACCTAGATTGGAAAATTTGTGAAAGTACGTTGCTAATATATGGCTTTTACCCTGTATATATATATATATATATATATATATATATATATATATATATATATATATATATATATATATATATATATATATATATATATATATATATATATATATATATATATATATATATATATATATATATATATATATATATATATATATATATATATATATATATATATATATATATATATATA